>OX578145.1:113755295-113913038 GCA_951213105.1 Amaurobius ferox | reverse complement strand
ATATATATATATATATTATATATATTATATATATATTATATATATATATATATATATTATATATATATATATTATATATATTATATATATATATATATATATATATATATATATATATATATATATATATATATTATATATATTATACCATATATATATATATATATATATATATATTATATTATGTATATATACAGATACAGGGTGTCCCAAAAACATTGACCTCGGCTTTTATTCCTTAAATATTGATCTTAGACATATATAATAAATTACAAAGTTGCGTAAACAAAGGTACAGAATTTTATGAAATCGATTAAAATTTTCAAGGGAATTAAATTTTAAGAAATACAAAATTTAACTTTTTATACGGCCCCAGTACAAAAACATTTCCAATGAGTAAAATGTGTCCCATAACACTAATAACGTGATGTACAAAATTTCAACATTTTATCATAAGAAGTCCCAGAGATATGAAAAGACAAAAATTCTAACTAAACCACTTTTCGATGCATCGACATGGGTTGGTTCTCAGAGGGAAAAAATCATGTCGGCAGATCGCGTTTCAGGAGTCATACACAAATTACAAAAGAAAACAATGATTATATAAAAAAAAGAATAAATTTGCTATTTATTGGTACAAAAGTATCTACACTGTGTAGAAATAATAACTTTACACAAAGATTACAAAGCTTGTTCAAATGTTTTCCATCCATGCCAATACAGAGCTGCATTCGCCTGATTAAAGATAAGAGGCAGACATTATTTGCCTATAATGCATTTCTGTGTTGCGTCATTTGCACTCTTGCTGTAAGCATTTACATTTTAATTTGTGATTAATCCCTCATCAGCCTTGTTTAAACAGATCTCTGGGACTTTTTATAATAAAATGCTGAAATTTTGTACATGTATGGGACATTGTATTAGTGTCTGGGGCACATTTTGCTCATTGGAAATGTTTTTGTACGGGGGGCTGTATAAAAATTTAAATTTTGATTTTCTTCAAATTTAACCCCCTGAAAATTTTTATCGATTTTATAAAATTTTGTACCCTTTTTTACGCAACTTTGTAATTTATTATATTTGTCTAAGATCAATATTTAAGGAATAAAAGCCGAGGTCAATGTTTTTGGGACACCCTGTATGTATATATATATATATATATATATATATATATATATATATATATATATATATAATAGAAGTTTGAAAATCCAATGAACGAAAAGTAAGAAGATGTAACACGATAAACCTAACTTTTTAAAACACCCACAGAATAAAATATAATAATATAATACAGCAAATCATCAATCAAATGGAAAAAAATACAAAACACAAGCTATCAAGTTACAGAAAATCAACCAAATTAAAAGGTATGGAAACAAAAAAAGAAAAACTTAAACTAAATTCAACTATCTAACTGGCTTACAAAACAAAAGTAAAAATCAACTAATCCTCAAGCAAATGGAAAAAAATAAATAAAATAAATATCGAATCAACAAGTCAATGAAAAATATATAATACAAAGGTATGGAATCGAAATAAGTATAACAATCGAAATCAAACACAAACGCCATACACGTGGACGAGGCTCTAAGACTAAATCATGAATTGTTAACCTCTACAAAAATCTAATCATGTCCAAGTTTTTTGTAGAAGCAAACACAAAAATGTATGTTTCTAAAGAAATAGATAGATTATATCTATAAACTATTTCTACTTGGACGACATACATAAAGAAGGAATAAAAAAGAAAAAATGAATACCTGTAAAAAGCACAGCGTATGTACAATCGAGTCAATACAGGGAACACTGATAGAAGAGACCAGTGTTACCATTCGTAAAGAAAAAATAAAAAACATTTACTGTTGCCATTCATAAGAATTGAAAAACAGTGAAGCGAAATGTTAAGAAAAAGTATTAATATACAAAAAGAGCTACTAAGAAGAGGGGCTAATAATAGTAATGCTGAAGTGGGAAGAGAATGTAAAAAAAAAAAAACAACAACAAGAGAATGGAGAAGTCTGGCTAATATAAGATACTATGAATAGAATTATATAATACTATGAAAAGAATTATAAAAATCCAGCTATTTTAAATTTTTTTAACAATACTATTTACTAAATAAGAGGAATATTTATATAAATTACTAGTAATTTTGAGATTATTGATATGCATAGCATGAAATTTTTTATCAGATAATCTATAAATTCTAAAAAGCTGATTGAGTATAATATTTCTAAACAATTGAATCGAGTTACAGGAATTAAATGGTAAGATTTTATTAATATTAAAATTATAAAATTCTTTTTTATCATATAAATTTGTAACAATTCCATTAGAAGGATCACTGATAGAAGAGACCAGTGTTGCCATTCGTAAAGAAAAAATAAAAAACATTTACTGTTGCCATTCATAAGAATTGAAAAACAGTGAAGCGAAATGTTAAGAAAAAGTATTAATATACAAAAAGAGCTACTAAGAAGAGGGGCTAAAAATAGTAATGCTGAAGTGGGAAGTGAATGTAAAAAAAAAAAAAAAAAAAAACAAGAGAATGGAGAAGTCTGGCTAATATAAGATACTATGAATAGAATTATATGATACTATGAAAAGAATTATAAAAATCCAGCTATTTTAAATTTTTTTAACAATACTATTTACTAAATAAGAGGGATATTTATATAAATTACTAGTAATTTTGAGATTATTGATATGCATAGCATGAAATTTTTTATCAGATAATCTATAAATTCTAAAACGCTGATTGAGTATAATATTTCTAAACAATTGAATCGAGTTACAGGAATTAAATGGTAAGATTTTATTAATATTAAAATTATAAAAGTCGTTTTTATCATATAAATTTGTAACAATTCCATTAGAAGGATCAATAAAAAGATTTAAATCCAAAAAATTAACATTTTTACCAATAGTAGCTTCATTAGGAATTAATTCCAAATTGTCTGGATAGTAATCTATATCTATGAGATAATTTTCTGTATGTACTAAGCAAATCAGATCATCAACATATCTGTAAAAAGTATAATCTATTGAAGTAAATGACTTTTCATAATGATAAAGGTATAAATTAGATAGCATACTGCTACTGCAGCCACCCTGTGGAACTCCTGAGACTTGAAAGTATAATTTATTTCCTTGAAAAATATAATTATTGAAAATAACAAAGTGAAGAAGTTTAGGAAAATGTATAAATTTAATATGATTTGAAAGAGGTGTAATATAAGCATTATATAGAGCTAAAATTACATCATATAGATCAGATATCTTAATATTATTAAAAAGATCTTTAAAATCAAAAGTTTGAAATCCTATTATTTTTCTAAGAGATGATATATATACATATATATTATATATATATATATATTATACATATATATATATATACATATATATATAATTATAGTTTATGAAAATCCAAAAAAAAAAAAATAATAATAGAGATAAATTGTAACAACTAGCTAAAGTTAAAAATTATTAAGTTAAGAAAGTAGCAAACAAAATATGAATGGAATACTGACTACATGGCTATAACTACAGAAAAGAAAAATACGGGCAGTAAGCACCATAATTTTTTAATTCGTAAATAATAATAATATAGGCAACAATAAAAGGAGTATAAGTAAAACAATGTTAAGTATATAGAAGTCAATGAATAAACAACAGATAATAATGATGAGAATACGAAATTACATAAATAAAAAATCTGATGTGGGCAACATATGACTTTCCTTATATAATGTAATGAATTTACTACTTTTACAGTAAAAAAAAAAGTTTTTTCTTATAGTAGATACTAACATTCTTTCCAAGATATTGAATTTTTGACAATTGGTCGTCATTTTCATTGATTTAGCGTCATTTTTATCCATTTAGCGAGATTTTCGTAAATTTGGCAACATTTCAAAAAGTCGCCAAGTTGGCGACATTCCGTCAAATTCGTCGCCAAACGTTATGGACGAAGAAATAAATTATTCTTACAGCAGATAAATGACTATTGGCGTTCAAATACAAAAGTATTACTCAAAGTATCTTTTTTTATGAATGGAACGAGCTAGAACCACGAGAATGATGTCACCCAATTTATCGCATTGTATTGCATATGAAAAGTGAACATGTTTTTCAATAGGAAATATTTTTTTTATATGACTTATTGCACATTTTTCAAAAAAATTATCAAAATCTCGAGAACGGTTCACGTTAGCGTTCTAAAATTTATGTCAATCGTTTTATAATGAAAAATTACATAAGAAATGTCTATTTGCGTAACTTTATTAGTGGTTTTGATTTTTTGACGATTTTTTCAAAATTTCATTCGAAAATTTAGGGGAGTTCTAAACATTCGATTGTGTATTAAAACAATAGGCTTCCAGTGTTTACGGATTGTGATTTTTGTACCAAATTCGGTTCGAATCGGTCCATTCGTTCGTCAGTTATCGTCTCCACAGACTCACTGACACACACACACACACACACACACACACACACACACACACACACACACACACACACACTTTCACACACACACACACACACAGACATCACTCCAAAAATGTTCGATTCGTGATCAGGGATGCTTGAAACGTGCTCTCCCGTCGAAAACTCGAATTCGAATTTTCGACCCCGTCACAATACTTTCCTTATACATTATGTATATAAGGAAAGTAAAAATCAGACAAAGAAAGAATGCCTATATTGTGGAACAGCACTAGGCCTAGGCTTAATAGAGGTTAATTTATAAAAGATGTATTATCAAGGCCAAGTATCCATCTAAATGAAACATGAAAAATGGTTACTTATAATTATAGAGATAGCCAATAACTATGAACTCTATAAACTTTGTCGACAAGCATAAAAAGATTGAAAAATAATAAAGAAATTTGATTAATTACCAGGATGATGAATCTATTCTACATTAACCTCCATTAAGACTAGCGCTGTTCTACAATATAAGCAAATATAGTTGCATAAAGTTACTTGAATGCTTAAATACAAACTGTGAATCGACATATAATGGTATAATAGCTTTATCTGCATAGCATAAATTTGAAGAAGTGGTAAAAATTTTAGTAACTATTTGAAACCGAAGATGATTTGTGGATGTCGATGCCCCCCCCCCCCCCCCTCATTTTCCAATGAAATTTTTATAATGATGACTATGCCAAATTGAATCGCATTACAGCCAAATATTTTTCAGTTACATTAAATACGGTACAGGCAACGTTTTCTAATTAGACTTTTTCGATAGAGGGTCTAAATAAAAAGTTAATTTTCTTAAATTCTAGAAAAACAGGGTACAGCATTCAAGTTACTATTCATAACTTCCTACCTCATTTAAAGCATTTTTGCAATTGGAATGATGGGTCTACAATTAATGGTTAAAAAAATCTTCCACTGCTCACATTTTGTGGGACACCCAGCATATGTACCCACATCACCCAGTGAATTAGAAACGTGGGAAGATGTATGCAAATGGCGGCTGCATGCAAATTATGTTGGTACACGTGATCGCAACACCGCTATAATGATATCGGTGTGTGCTCCGAAAGAAGTGGAGCAAAATCGGGGAAACGACATATTTATCTCCATTTGAAAAATATCTTATTGTGAGGGCCCATTTGGCAGGAGCCACGATTGACAGAACAGATTAAGTCTTTACTAACTTCTCGATAGACGAGATATCCAAAGTGTACAACAGTTGGAAAAAGAACTCCCACGCGTTGTCTAAAAGGCAGAACTGTAGATTGAAAACTATCAATCAAGCCCGTGATTGGCGGCGTCTCAGGCGGCTTATAGGACAGAAAGGGGGATCTACTGAGCAAAAACTAACGGAACACTTCAATAAAGGCTCGTCCCAACTGATCTCGACCCGAACAATACGCAGGAAAATGTAGTTAATCGGTGCTGTCAGTCGCATGCATGTGGGGAACCTCTCATTTCAGCGAAGAACCTGAAAATGCTTTTACAGTGATGCCGGAAATGGCGTCACTGGATATCTGATGATTTGAAGAAGGTTATGTTGTCCGACGAATTACGCTACATCTTATTTTATACCAACGGCAGGCCCCATGAATCCATTTTGCCGTGTTTGAGCAGTTCAAGGACGCATCTTGATGTGGGGCATGTTCTGCTGGTTTGATACTTGTCCCCTGGTGTTTCCGGAAGATCAGATGTCATCCATGGAGCACCTAAACATTCTTGCCGATAACGTCCACCCTGCAATATTGCCTTTTACTTTCCTTATATACATAATGTATAAGGAAAGTATTGTGACGGGGTCGAAAATTCGAATTCGAGTTTTCGACGGGAGAGCACGTTTCAAGCATCCCTGATCACGAATCGAACATTTTTGAAGTGATGTCTGTGTGTGTGTATGTGTGTGTGTGTGTGTGTGTGAAAGTATGTGTGTGTGTGTCAGTGAGTCTGTGGAGACGATAACTGACGAACGAATGGACCGATTCGAACCAAATTTGGTACAAAAATCACAATCCGTAAACACTGGAAGTCTATTGTTTTTATACGTAATCGAATGTTCAGAACCCCCTAAATTTTCGAATAAAATTTTGAAAAAATCGTCAAAAAATCAAAACCGCTAATAAAGTTACGCAAATAGACATTTCTTATGTAATTTTTCATTAGAAAACGATTGGCATAAATTTTAGAGCGCTAACATGAACCGTTCTCGAGATATTGTACATTTTCCAAAAAAATTATGAAAAAGTCACTTAAAAAAAAAAAATTCCTATTGAGAAACATGTTCACTTTTCATATGTAATACCATGCGATAAATTGAGTGACATCATTCTCGTGGATCTAGCTCGTTCCATTCATGAAAAAATATACTTTGAATAATACTTTTGTATTTAAACGCCAATAGTCATTTATCTGCTGTAAGAATAACTTTTTTCATAGTGCATAACGCTTGGCGAGATTTTGGCGACGAATTTGGCGGAATGTCGCCAACTTGGCGACTTTTTTGAAATGTTGCCAAATTAATGAAAATCTCGCCAAATGGATAAAAATGATGCTAAATCAATGAAAATGACGACTAATTGTCGAAAATTCAATATCTTGGAAAGAATATTAGTATCTGCTATAAGAAAAACCTATTTTTTTACTGTAAAAGTAGTAAATTCATTACATTATATAAGGAAAGTCATGTGTTGCCCACATCAGATTTTTTACCCTACGGACGACGGTTCTTTTAGGGACGATAATGCATCCACCGCGCAGGAACCGTGCCATGGTGGTTTACGGAGCATGATTTTGACTTCCACCATATACCCTGTCCACCGCAAGGTCCAGATTTAAACCCTATCGAGAACCTTTGGGATACATCCGACAACAATCTACTCTGGCAACAACTGTACAGGAGCTTACGATCTGCTTGTCCAGCACCTAGTATCCTCTTAACTTGAATGCACTACGGCACCTTATAGAATCCATGCCTAAGCGCATATGTGCTGTAATTGCACTACGGCACCTTATAGAATCCATGCCTAAGCGCATATGTGCTGTAATTCGGGCTAAAGGCAGTCTTATAAAATACTGGAATGATCTTTATAAGAAAACTCTCAGTACAAAGAACTTTATGACATAACGAACTTTTTTAATTTCTGATGAACTTTGACTATGCTCATAAAATATCGTTGAACGTCAATGGACCGTTTAAAGTGATATACCTCAAATTATGTAATAAAAAAAATTTGATGTGAACGGCATATGGTTGACTATCTTCTACAGATTCATATTCGGCTTTCTTTATATATTCCGTAATGCAGTAATTTAAGTTTTATTGCACAAAATAACACATAAAATGGATGCTTGTATAAATTTATATCTGTGAGGACCGACTGCAGTATTAGATGTATATACATTACATATACTACATATTAGATGCTATAAGGTTAAACAAAAAGCTAACTTCAGCAGGTCCGAACTTATAATTCGGATAGTGATGCTTAGCACGTCTACCGAGTTTAAAAGGAGCGAAACCGGTCTCGTCCCATTTCTAATTAATGTTATCTTTTATTTAGCGACAAACGGTATTTTAAACGGCGCAAAATCTCAAAACATTGTGAAAAAAAAAATGAATATTTTGATAATTGTTTGTTTTAGAGTAATGGCATTGGTCCTACGTGTTTGGTCGTCAAAAATTGAGTAAAAAACAACCAATTAATGATACATTTAAGCATATTTAGTTCTTATTTTAGACCAGTACTTAAGCCCGTCATAAACAAAAAAACAAACAGGCTAAAAAGTTGAGTTGAAACTGTTTTTAATAAGTTTTACTTTTTGCTTAACAGTGTATAGCATTTAGCATTGGATACAGTTATAATAATAAAAAAATCTGATGTGGGCAGCACATAACTTTCCCTGCAGACTTATATCTACGTTCTCTTTATTTTAATTAAATTTAATTCACTTTTAATTCAAGTTTCGTTCTCATTTGGTAACTGGACTTATTTTCAAAGGTGGTGTAGAGAAATGCGAAAAAACTAAAATATCTCGAGAACGGCTAGTCCTAGTGTAATGGGGTTGGTCTTATTCTTTTCTTCGTTAAACATTACGTATAAAACAAGCATTTAATGGATATATTTGAGCATACGTAGTTTTTTATTTCAGATTTTGACGATTTTTGCGGGCCATTTTGCAAAAAACGCAGGTTATTTTTTTTCGAATCGTACCAAAATCTAATCAGCATCGGGGTAACCCAGAAGCGACTTACCTACCGAATTTTGTGAAAAAAATTCGGTCCATTAGTTTTTCAGCTACAGTAGATACAAGCAATTTTTGCAGGCCGTTTCGCAAAAAAAGGCGGGTTCTTTTATTCCGAATCGAACTAAAAACTGATCAGCGCCAGGGTTATACCCAAGTGACTTACCTACTAAATTTTATAAAATTCGGTCCATTAGTTTTTGAGTTAGAGTGGATACATACATTGCACAGACAGACACACACAATGACAGACAGGCAGACAGACACACAGACGTCACGTTAAAAATAGTTTTTTCGTATTCTAGAGGTCCCGAAACGTGTAGATCCATCGAAAACTCGAGTTGCGATTTTCGGCATGATTCCAATACTTTCCCTATACATTACCATGTATTGCAGGGAAAGTAAAACTTGCTCAGTTAGGTTCCACCCCCTGGTTGACACTGCATGTGCAAAGTTTCAGCTTTTTGGGTCACAGGAAGGCTTCTGGTGGGTCTGTATAGACTTTACAACCCCACCCTCACACCTTTTTATCATCTCAGTATAGATAAATTGAAAATTTGGCTCCTTAGGGTTCTTTTCCGCGTCTGCAAAGATTCAGCCTTCTAAGCCATCGGAGGGCTTCTGCAGGGTCTGGAAAGACAAAAACACGTTAAAAAATTATATAAAGTTTAGTGGATCTTTTCGAAAATAAGGCTGAATCTATTTTATTATTATATTACTATTATATTACTAGCTACCAAAAATCTAATCAGCACCAGGGTAAAATGACTTAACTACAATATTTTATGAAATTTCAACGGACAGTTTTTGAGCTAGAGTGAATACACACACACACACCATGCTAAAAGAAGTGAATTAATGTTCTTGGGCGACCAAAACGTGAAGATCCGCCACTCGAATTCAAAATTTTGACTTTCTTTACAGCTTTATTTTAAAATGCATCTTGAAGATACGTTTGGGATGACTACGTGCATCTCAACATTTATCATTGCTATAATTTGTGCTTTTATATTTAAACACTTTAAATAAACTTAAACGTACGTAGTTTCATACCTGTACATTTCCGGTTTTGATTTTAAAGGAAACATAAACCGATTTTTCACAATGCAATCAGCATTTTTTATTCTAATAGTTATAAAGTTCACACATGCCTTTGTGCATCCAACTTTCAATTAAAGTGTTTCTTCTAGAGTTGCAGAAGCGGGGTTCACTAACAGCAGAACAGCCATGCACTATCGAATGAGAAAGTTTACAGAGCCTCTAGCGGCGAATTGAGAAAGTTGGAATTCCTATATCGCAAAATAAGCAATTTTTTTAAATTACAAGTTGTACAATGTTCTGTATTTGGTATGGAACTACATGCGGTTTGCACATGACATGTACGCAGACGATAAAATATGATGTCAATATAAAGGGATGATTATTGTATTGCAATGTCTGATGTTTTTATATAACATTTAAATTTTACTGCAAAAAGAATTCTAAATAAATTAAAATTAGTTAATTACGCGGATTATTATTTTTCACGCGTATGTGTTGCAAGAGAAGTAAAAATCTGATGTGGGCAGCACATGACTTTCTCTGCAGACTCATATTCACGTTCCCTTTATTTATTCAATAATTCATTTTATTGAGTTTAATTTCACAAAATAACACGCATAATTATCTGAAATTACGCTGAATTTGCACTTTTAACTCAATTTTCGTTCTCATTCGTCAACTGGACTTATTTTCAAAGGAGGCGTAGCGAAAATGCGAAAAAACTAAAATATCTCGAGAACGGCTAATTCTAGTGTAATGGAGTTGGTCTTATTCTTTTTACCGTTAAAGATTACGTATAAAACAAGCATTCAATTAATATATTTGAGCATACGTAGTTTTTTATTTTAGATTTTGACGATTATTGCCGGCCATTTAAAAAAAAAGGCAGGTTATTTTTTTTGGAATCGTACCAAAATCTAATCAGCACTAGGATAACCTACAAGTGACTTATCTACCAAATTTTGTGAAATTTGGTCAATTACTGTTTTAGTTAGACTGGATACAGGCAATTTTTGCGGGCTATTACGGAAAAAAAATCCGCAGGTTCTTTTATCCCGAATAATACCAAAATCTATTCAGCACCAGGGTCACCCACAAGGGACTTACCTGCCAAATTTTATGAAATTCGATCCATTAGTTTTTGAGTTAGAGTGGATACATACATTGCACAGACAGACACACAGACAGTCAAACACACACACAGACGTCACGCTAAAAATAGTTTTTTCGTATTCTAGAGGTTCCAAGACGTGTAGATCCGTCGAAAACTCGAGTTGCGATGCTCGGCTTGATTTCGATACTTTCCCTATACATTTCCATGTATTGCAGGGAAAGTTAAAATGGACAATTTCGCAAAGTGGTTTTCAGTAAAGTTTCTTGTGTTGCTGTTCTGATTCGATCGTCATCTTTCAGCCGCGAAAAAAAAAGAACAAAATGATTTCCTCTCGACAACAGATCGCAGGCAGTCGGCACGCCACTCTATTAATACGATGGCGTGCTCATCATTCCACAGTCTGAAATTAAATCTTCTCCACCGTACCGTACCAGTCGCAGAAAATCGGGGCAAAGTATGTCGCGTCTCATACTGATACGGAGGTAGAAATAAAAATATCCGAGTGTGCTTTGCCTAAAATTTATCCAGAAAATTTATTTGTTGTTTCTTTACAATTGAGACACGCGTTCATTTTGTGTCATCTCGATGTTTGAAAGAACGGATGCAGACGATATATCTGATTTTTACTTCACACTGCGATGGGTGCAGACTTGAAAAATGGATGGTGATTTTGGAAATTCTAAATCGAATGCCCCATGCAGTTTTCAAAGGATTTAAGTCTAATTTAAATTTCATTTAGTTAGATTATTTGGCACAATAACACATCCCGTAAAATGAAGCAAATTATGGTTAAGTACAGAAAAATATTTTACCTAGGTAATTATTTATTTCATTGATTTTGCTTTAGTAGGCTCAACATGATCATATACAGATACTGTGTGAATTTCCAACTCAGTTTATCTATATAAAAGAAACAAAAAAATATTTAAGGGGACGGTAGACGTTGAAATGAGCAAAAATCGACTGCAAAAAGTTTTAATATATAACATTATTTTACATATTTAACATTTGCTTAAGGGTGGGACAGCGTCCATCCCAAACGAAGAACCTCCCAAAAAGACAGGTATTTGACATACCCTATCCCAAACAGTTCGATTCCCCTTTGCAGGCATTGGCGTCCATGGAAATTGCCGACAGGAACATTGCACCTGCTGCAGCAGGTTTTGTATTCTATTGCACTAGCAGGTTTCATAATATAGTGCTGCAGCAGGTGCAATGTTTCTGTCGGCGATTTCCATGGACGCCAATGCCTGCAAAGGGGAATCGAACTGTTTGGGATAGGGTATGTCAAATACCTGTCTTTTTGGGAGGTTCTTCGTTTGGGATGGACGCTGTCCCACCCGTAAGCAAAAGGCTGAATGCATTTCTTTTTAAACGGAATTTTCAAAGGTTTTACATTTTTAAATGCGTCTTAATTTTTGTCTGAGATGCAGGCAAGAAGACACCTCTTATACCTTTTAATGAAACTAGGTATGCATTTTAAAATTGGACTTTATTAAGGTAATTAAAAGTGAATAAGAACCTAATTAAATGATGAAAATTAAATTTTAATGCAGAAAAATATTTTTAAAAAATTAACTTTCTAAGGGATTTAAAAATGAATACCCAAATTGGTTCATAGTGTGTTTTTGAGTGATCATAATGTAAAATGAATCAAAAATGAGAACAAATGGCACGCAAGGAACATTTTCAAATTTTCGTTAAAAAAAATTAAATTAAAAAAAAATACAAAATTATAACAAAATTAAAAAAAAATTTAATGGTATTGTATATAGTAATGTTAAGAGGAATATTTATACAATTTTTCACGTTTCTAAGTCAATAAATAAATTAAAAAAAATTCAACGTCCACCGTCCCCTTAAAATTCATTTATAGGTGTTTTTACACAATGTTAAAAATGTGATCCAATTTCTCTTTAGATCATTTCCGAGTTAAAATCTTGTATTTAGAATACAATAAACAGACTGGAGGGGGGGGGGGGGTCCATTTCTATATACGCTTTATGTATAGTAAACAAGGAATTAATAATAATTAAAAACTTGAAGAATTGATAACAAAAAACAAAATGTATGCGTATATGCGTGCATTTTCCCCCCTAAATACACGCAAAAATATTAGGGGGCTCGAGGACCCCACAGCAAAATTATTGGGGGTTCAACGACTGTCTCGAACCCACAAAATCAGCGCCGCTGGATGAAATAAATATCTTTAACAACCTAATAAATATGCGTAATATACATTGAAATATGTTATTGACTTTGAATCAATATTTCGTATCCATAGACTTAGCCAAATAGGCTTAGCTTAAAATGGAGGTCGATGATCAAGTGGGGTGGGGGTTGTCAATGTCAACTTTATGGATAACTAATGGGATTGTTCAGCTATAATTCGAGGTTGATATGATTCAGCGCCGCAGCAAGGCGTAGAGTTGCAAAAAACCGGAGAATTTTGAGAAGTGGAAATAAACCCAGAAATTTTGAGGAATAAACCGGGAATTTTGGAAGCAGTGGGAAGAAATTAATTTACGGGTTTCTTACACTGGCTTCCAAAAGTTAAACACGGACGGTAAAATCAACAGGAATGGAAAAATAAAGCTTTGATTATCTTAAGATTGTACATGAAAGTAACAAATGTGTTTATGCATTAGAGAAAATAAGAATTATGTACAAAGATGAAAAAAAATATTTGCTTTTCGTAAGTTATATGATGACGTCACATTTGGGTCATTAACAAAATGATGTTTAAAAGTAAACAAACCAAACAAAACTTACATTAATATGGTATGTGACCACCCCGGACCTTCACACAAACTTTACAACGATTTTCCAACGCAGATGCGAGCAATGGCCATTCCTCCAATAGGGCAGTTTCCAACTCTCTGGGACTGGCTGGAGGAGGTAACAGTGCAGAGACAGCACGCACGAAAGCATCCCAAAGGTTTTCAATGGGATTAAGGTCGGGAGAATACGTCGGCCACTCCATACAAGAAATGCCCTCACTTTCCAGGTGGTATTCGTCAACGATGCTAGCTCGGTGGGGACGAGCATTATCGTCCATACGAAGAAAATCAGGACCAACTGCTTCAGCGTAGAATCATCTCGCAATAGGGTCTAGGACTTCATCCCGATACCGCGCAACCGTCACAGAACCGTATTTAAAGATATGCAGTTCTATGCGATATCCCATTGAAATTCCAGCCCACACCATGACGCTGCCACCTCTGAATGCGTGATGTTCGATGATATTCTCGGTCAGATTGCGTGTGCCTCGTTCTCTCCAGACCCTTACGCGCTTATCATCTGATTCCAGGGCAAATCTGGACTCGTCCGTGAACAGAACGTTGCACCAATCTGAGACAGTCCAATTGACATGTTGACGACACCACTTTAATCTTGCCCCTCTGGCTTGGACGGTTAGTGGAACATAAAAATGTGGTAATCGGGCGTACAGTCCCTTCACGTGGAGTCTTCGGCGCACAGTAATGGCAGATATTGTCTTACCAAGTGCCGCTGCAACCATGGATGTAACAGTTGTGGAGGTCGCTCATCGATTCTGCTTGGCTATAGCAATATAGCGATCATCAGTGAGGGTGGTAACCCTTGGACGACAAGGCACAGGTCTCCGGACAACTGTTGGACTTGTTTGGAATTGTTTCCATAATCGATAAATTACCGAATGATCAACGTCAAAGAAAATAACGACATCTTTGATTGACTGTCCTGCTTCAATGTGTCCGACAGCACGCCAGCGCTCACTATCTGGCATTCGTCTTCTTTCAGCCATAGAAACACGAATATCATAAAAAATAATCCTACAAAGTTATAAACATTTCGTATCACCATTTAAATGCACCTCCTCAAACACTTCAGAATCCGGACAGTCAGTCGTGGTGACTGGCTGTACATACGATATTTGCATACTGCCATCTACATCCGCAGCGATTTTCAGCCCCTCAAATTCAAATACGCTTTCGAAAAATGAAAATTTGCATCGCGTGCTTAACTTTTGGAAGTCAGTGTATACAGGGTGTTCCAAAAACATTGACCTCAGCTTTTATTCCTTAAATATTGATCTTAAACATATATAATAATTTACAAAGTTGCTTAAAAAAAGGTACAGAATTTCATGAAATCGATTAAAATTTTCAAGGGAATTAAATTTTAAGAAATACAACATTTAAATTTTTATACGACCCCCGTACAAAACCATTTCCAATGAGTAAAATGTGCCCCATGCACTAATTAGGTGACGTGCAAAATTTCAGCATTTTACCATAAAAAGTCCCAGAGATATGCTTAAACAAAGTGGTGAGGGATTAATCACACATTAAAATGTAAATGTTTACAGCAAGAGTGCAAATGACGCAACGCAGAAATGTATCATAGGCAAATAATATCCGCCTCTTACTTTTAATGGATCTTTGGCATGGATGGAAAACATTTTGAACAAGCTTTGTAATCTTTGTGTAAAGTTATTATTTCTGCACAGTGTAGATACTTTTGTACCAATAAATAGCAAAATTATTATTTATTAATGTAATCATTGTTTTCTTTCGTAATTTGTGTATGGCCCCTGAAACGCGATCTGCCGACATGGATTTTCATCTCTGAGAACCCATGTCGATGCATCAAAAAGTGGTTTAAGTCAGCATTTTTGCCTTTTCCTATCTCTGGGACTTTTTATGATAAAATGTTGAAATTTTATACGTGTATGGGGCACATTTTACTCACTAGAAATGTTTTTGTACGGGAGCCGTATAAAAATTTAAATTTTGTATTTCTTCAAATTTAATTCCCTTGAAAATTTTAATCGATTTCATAAAATTCTGTACCTTTTTTACGCAACTTTTTATTTTATTATATATGTTTAAGATCAATATTTACGGAATAAAAGCCAAAGTCAATGTTTTTGGAACATCCTGGATACTCTGGCACATTACGTATTTTACACTTTAATGATGGATCGTTGTTTAGATTAATCTCTATTCTAAAGCTTTGTGTTAGTTTATAGGTGAAGTCTCTTGAAATACAATTTTGTGAATTTTGAAACAAGCATTTTGTTGAATATCTGCTAATTATATCAGTCACAACATTATTAAAATGTTATTGGGGCTAAAATAGCTAAAATAGATTTATTATTATCGTTCAATATTAAATGAATATGAATAAATTAATCACTTTGTAATAAGTATATCATCATTCGGAGTATTTTTACTTTTTAAAATATTTACAAATTAAATGTATTTGTGGAATTAGCTTTCATTTCAATATAAGAAAGTCGCGTGATTTAAATATTTTTCATGGATCTCACAAATTTTTCTCAATTTTCCGTGCTTCAGCTATTTATAATTCCAAATGCAAAAAAATAAATATTATAGTTTGGGGTAATATACATTTCTTACAATCCGGCCACACATCTTGCTACCATAAGCCTTCGGGTTGGTCGTGTGGTCTGGGTTTTCAACATTTCTTACAATAACTGAAAATTTCCAGTTTTTGGAAACTTTTAAAAATTTATAGTTTTTCAAAATTTCTTTTCCCCCTAAACCGGTTTATTCCTCAGAATAAATGGTTTTTTTTTTTCCGCCTTTGCAACTCTAAGCAAAGATAGTACAAGAGGTGGCCCGGCAGCAGGCGTCGTATCGATATGGCATATCGGAAAAGAGGTGTAGTCAAAATCACTTTACCAGGCACCAAATAAAGTTGCTCAGTCCCCCAAACCTTCTCTGCATATGCCACTGGTCATGGATTTTTAAAAAATATTATCCGTGTTTAAAATTTTTAATAGATAACATCTAACAATCATTATCTTTTAGCCTTTTTGCAAAAGAAAACAAAATGTTACTTAAATTTTCGACATTTTCAGTTCTTTTGTAAATTAAAAAATTAACATGCAAATGACTTATTGGTGACAAAAAATTTATCATACTATTATTTTGAGAAAATGTTTGAGAAAAAAACAACAACAGAGAATGGGGGTTGGTGTTGGGGGGAGGAGTTAGTGTCCTCTAACTTCCCTCCAACCGTTAGAGGGCACTCAATATATTAAAAATATCGGCTGATAATTATAATATGCAAGATAATAATCACACATCTTTCTATATCAACTTAAGAACATGGCATTTTCCACAGAGTGAAAAAATGTGTAGTTCATTTAGCTATTTCTCTAGCCACTCTTATGAGAGAGTCAGTGAAGAGTTTCAGAAGAGCCCATTGAAAATAGTTTCAGTAACTCAGTTTCTACTTCAGATGATTTATCTGGAGTTTAAATGTAATGCCTGCCCGTTCTCGCTTTGTCTATAACAAATCCAGTTTCCCAAAAACGCTTTACAGATCTCGTAATTGTTGAATTGTTAAATGTTTCAGAGCATGAGTGTTTCTTCTGAAACTTTTCTTGACAGTCTCATAACAATGGATAAAGAAATAGTGCTGTAAAATAAAAATTATTTCATTCTACGGAAAATGTTCTTCCGACTAATAAAAAAGAGGTTTGCGATTACTTTTTAAAGCATTAAAAACAGCAGACGATATTTCTGATATATTTTTGAGGATATATGAGTGTCACCTAACTGAAAAAATTAACTAAGGTGTGGCTCAACTTGACTTTCCCGTACCAAAATTCATATTTAGTAGCTTTTTCTTAATTTTACAAAAAAAAAAATTGAAAAATCGGTATTGTGGGTGCAAATGGTTACAATCCTTGCGTGTTATCCTTTACTTTAAAGTGCTTAAAAAATATTTCGATTGATACTTGACAATGTACCTCCAGGGGGGGGGGGGGGTAACTTGTCCCCAGAGGAGGGCTGGCTAATGAAGTCACACGAAAAAAAATTATATCGTGGTTATCTGTCCCAACATTTGATTGAAACTATTAAGTTTTGTGGTCATTGAGCCATAAATAAACCCTTTTATGCATAATTATGTCAAATTTTGTCCTATGTTGCCAAGCTAAAAAATTATAAAATTTCGAATACATAGTTCTAGATTTTTTGACACCAAAGCCGGATATAAAGTTTCGTGAAAATCCATTAACATTTGCAGCCGCTATGGTGTACACAAGAAATCGATCACTGATAGACAGACGGGCATCCCTCCAAAAACAGTCAAAAAGTGTTCAGGAAGTCTTAAAACATATATTGGCATTAAAATCGTGAATTCGAAAATTTTTGTGAAAACAATACTTTATACTATATAGTACGAGAAAATAAAAATGTCTTCTATTTCAATTTCCCAGTTCCTTAAGATTTTAAAATTGAAATTTTGCGAAATTTCCTTCAAAATAGACAAGCTTTGAGTCGCGCTAAAAGTATAATTACCTAATAGAATTGAAACATAAATCCCCACTTTAAGTCAAACGTGTCATTTCCAATAAAATTTCTATTAAATTAATCTATCTTGAGCAAATATGTAGTTTTAAAAACACACAGAGGCAATGCTAGCGAGCAGTATCAAAATACCTTTCAATAAGCTCTTGAGAAATCAATTTGGGGACATAATGGGTAAAATTAACATAAAGTTGGCACGTTAAGTCATGTAAAATTACTACCGAAACATGATCTTAATAGCGATTCCGTGACTTATGAGGAACATTATTATTATTTTATTTTTTCGAAACTGCCCTGATAGTGAGTAAATACTTCTCGATTTGTTATTTAAGTTATTACTTTGGTAGCCTTAGAGACAGAAAAAAAATTCGCTCTATAACATTGGTCAGTAAGCAGTAAAAAAGTGCACGGAAAAAGTAACAAATTCAATTGTAACTTTTTAATAAAAAAAAGAGGGGGGGGGGGGGGGGTTCGAGGAGAGAGAAATTTTATCGTAAAAACAATCTGAAATGAATGTTCTTGCAAACTTGTAATATTATCTTATAGGAGTCTTTTCGTTTGAGATCCAGACGGAGAAAATACCCGTACACGCTTTCCTATGATGTGCACCTAGGGTTTCCAGATGCTGAAATTCGGAGGAGGGTTGCCAGATTTTGCAATCTATTGTCAATTTGGCGACTTCCCGAAGGGTCGAGAACGATTATTCTACGAGATACGAAATATATTTAAAAGTTTGTACAGGGAGATACTATAAAAGGAATCATCACTCCGTTGGAGAGCAGTCGACGCGATACGAGCTACATTGAACTGTGACTTTCCTCAATGTTTTCAAAATAGTATCGGTTATTTTATAAAATTAGTGAAGCATTTAAGTGCTGTTCTACTGTATATCGTTCCTGTGTTACGCTGTGCTTGAGAATAAACGTGTTAGTTATCCAGAAATTTGGACTCATTTTTGTATCCTGAGCGCACACCCACGATTTCAGAGGATACGTCGTAACAAATAAATATTGTTTGGCATACAGATTCTTAATAAAGGTTCAATGAGTATACACGTTACGTCCATCTATTGCAAAGTGACCATACCCGATAGAATAAAAAGGATTACACTATAATACTTTCAATACTTCCTTAAAGAAAGCAGACTTATGCAAATTACGTGGCAATTGCTTCGAGGGAGTTTTGATCCCTCTTCATCGCGTCAGAACAGTGCCTTTACTTAACAAACGCTAAGCAAGAACTGTCTAGTTATTGCTTAGCGTTTGTTAAAATAGCGTTTGTTCGAATCAGATTCTATGTTTCCTAAATACAGTGGTTCTATGTTTCCTAAATATTCTAATTTCGATATTTTAATTTTTTTAACTGTTTTGAAAACGTATAAAGAAAGAAAACCACGCTAACACACTCACTCTCTCTCTCCTTCTCTAACACACACACACACTCACACATACATACACAAAAAGACGTTATTCTCGCAAAATCATTTTGGCTCCATCGGACTTAAGCCACTTCCGATTTTTTTTTACATATATAATCGCATTCGATGTTTTGGCGGAGCCTATATTATCATTACCAGTTTCCCCTGAAAAAGAAATTATTGTTGAATTGAACATGATCCATGAGAAAATATATACAAAAGAAGAGTTTAATGTAGTTACATTTCATTCATAAAAGAAATCGATTCCAGAATAAAAAAATAGGGGGAAAAAACAAGAAAAAGTGTTTAAAAAAAATACTATCCTTCCTTTTAAATGTTTTTGCTGAAAGATCGATTTAGATAACCTGTTCTTTTGTTCGAAAAATCCTAAAATAACCGATATAAATGTTAAGTGTAGTTGAAGTACTTTTGTTAAATTTTGTTAAAGAATTTCGTAAAAGGTTTTTAGAAGTTTTCTCTATTTTATAAAATAGAAAACTGATTGCTTTTTTTCTTTCCCTGCAATACATGGTAACGTATAGAGATACAATAATATATAGAGATGCAATAATATTCCACCTGTTCTTTGGCAAAAAAAGAGGTCATACTGTTTGTTCTACCTGTTCGTTGGCTTGAAAAAGAGGGAGCACTTTTCCACCTGTTCTTTGGCCTGAAGAAGGGGGGGGGGGCAAACTGTTTTACATGTTTTTTGGCCTAAAGAAGAGGGGTCACACTTTTTTACCTATTCTTTGCTTTAAGAAAGGGGCATACAGTTTTACCCGTTCATTGGTCTAAAGAAGGAGAATACTGTTTTACTTATTCTTTGGCTTGAAGAAAGAGGCATACTGTTCTACCTGTTCTGTGGCCCGAAGAAGGGGGCATACTGTTCTACCTGTTCGTTGGCTTGAAGAAGGAGGAACACTTTTCCACCTGTTCTTTGATCTGAAGAAGGGTGGCAAACTGTTTTACATGTCCTTTGGCCTAAAGAAGGGGGGTCACACTTTTTACCTATTCTTTGCTTTAGGAACGGGGTATACTGTTTTACCTGTTCATTGGCCTAAAGAAGGGGGCATACTGTTTTACTTATTCTTTGGCTTGAAGAAAGAGGCATACTGTTCTACCTGTTCTGTGGCCCGAAGAAGGGGGCATACTGTTCTACCTGTTCGTTGGCTTGAAGAAGGAGGAACACTTTTCCACCTGTTCTTTGATCTGAAGAAGGGTGGCAAACTGTTTTATATGTCCTTTGGCCTAAAGAAGGGGGGTCACACTTTTTACCTATTCTTTGCTTTAGGAACGGGGTATACTGTTTGACCTGTTCATTGGCCTAAAGAAGGGGGCATACTGTTTTACTTATTCTTTGGCTTGAAGAAAGAGGCATACTGTTCTACCTGTTCTGTGGCCCGAAGAAGGGGGCATACTGTTCTACCTGTTCGTTGGCTTGAAGAAGGAGGAACACTTTTCCACCTGTTCTTTGATCTGAAGAAGGGTGGCAAACTGTTTTACATGTTCTTTGGCCTAAAGAAGGGGGGTCACACTTTTTACCTATTCTTTGCTTTAGGAAAGGTGTATATTGTTTTACATGTTCATCCTCCCCCAAAGTTGTTCAGCATTTGGGTTACTTGTGTGCTCATAATAGGATATTTTTTCAATGGGTGCCATCTCACGTAGACATTTCGGTAATGAGGTTGCGGATGGTCTGACCAAGGAGGTCAGCCTTAGGAGTTCTATTGACGGTGGCTGTCTTTCTTATTCGGAACTTGCCTCACGAGTCAAACTTGAAATCAACTCCACTTGGAAAAAGGTCCCCGTGCATGAGTGGTATAATTGTAGTCGTCCTGGTGCTGCTTTGATTGGGGCAGGCAGTAGGGTTGAACAGACGGCTCTGGCCAGATTCCACAGCGACCATCTTCGTGCTCTTCGGCATGCGTTGGGTTCTAAGGGTCATCCCTTTTGCCCGAAGTGCAATTTGGCTCAGGCCTCTCCTGCTCATGGCTAGACATGTATTGGATGCCAGAGGAGTCAGCTGTGCTCCAGTCCTGGAGTAGTTCTTCATCTTTTGAAAACTCATGGGTTCATGGACTTGATGTTGCTGTCGGTCAAGTGGGATACGAAACAACAACATGCTCATCGGCCTAAAGAAGGGGGCATACTGTTTTTACTTATTCTTTGGCTTGAAGAAAGAGGCATACTGTTCTATCTGTTCGTTGGCTTGAAGAAGGGGGAACACTTTTCCACCCGTTGTTTGGCCTGAAGAAGGGGGACAAACTGTTTTACATGTTCTTTGGTCTAAAGAAGGGGCTCTCATTTTTTACCTATTCTTTTCTTTTAATAAAGGGGCATACTGTTTTATCTGTTCATTGATTTAAATAAGGGGTCATACTGTTTCACTTATTCTTTGGCTTGAAGAAAGGGGCATACTGTTCTACCTGTTCTGTGGCCCGAAGAAGGGAGCATACTGTTCGTTGGCTTGATGAAGGGGGAACACTTTTTTACCTGTTCTTTGGCCTGAAGAAGGAGGCATTCTGTTCTACCTGTTCCTTGGCCCGAAAAATAGGTCATACTGCTCTACCTGTTCTTTAGCCTGAAGAAGAGGGCATACTGTTTTACTTATTCTTTGGCTTGAAAGAGCATACTTTTCTACCTGTTCTGTGGCCCGAAGAAGGAGGAACACTTTTCTACCTGTTCTTTGGCCTGAAGAAAGGGGCATACTGTTCTACCTTTTCGTTGGTTTGAAGAAGGGGGAACACTTTTCTACCTGTTCTTTGGCCTGGAGAAGGGTGGCATACTATTCTACTTGTTCTTTGGTCCGAAGAAAAGGGTGTACTGTTCACCTGTTCCTTAGCCTGGAGATGGGGGCCTATAACACCGAAATAATTGTAGTCACGGACATATGCTTGCTTTTATCAATGAAGTTCTGCAAGTGCTTATGTTTAATTTAACTGAAGCTTGATGAGAAAATTGAATACTCAGTGACTGACTACCTTACACTAGACTAACATACACACCATTCTAATGTACAAAAATTCTTCCACACATGACGTTTTCTACAGATTAGCAAATTTAGTTTTTTTTGCAAAAATAATAGTTCAAATTGGAATGTTCCTATAACTTCATTTCGATAAAAATTAATTGTTGTATTGCTGTCAACGTTTTAAATAAACATACCCAATTTCATAAAAATAGCTTGATACTTTCCAAACGTGTTCTAAGTAAAATTTGCAATATCTCGAGTGCGGCTCGTAATAACTCCTAAAAATTCATTTCTGGTTAAAAGCATTTATAATACATTTACTCATTTCAGTAGGCCTATTTAATGTATGATATTTTTTACTTTAGATTACACACATTTATATATATATATATATATATATATATATATATATATATATATATATATATATATATATATATATATATATATATATATATATAATAAGCATTACCATGTAATTACATCCCCTTATATTTTAGCCTTTATGTTTTCTATTATCATCTGTCTCATTATTTTGTAGCTCTTACTGTTGAATATCAACTTTTATCGTCTTTTCGCGTTACTGTTATTTATTTCTCACGATTGGCAACAGCAGTTCTCGACGTTTTATTTTTTGCAATTGGCAACATTGGTCTCTTTATTCAAGGCTCCAATGCATCAGATATATGCAGTGTTTTTCAGGTATTCTTGTTTCCGATTATTTTTCAATCTTTATGCATGCTGTCTAAGTTATAAGTGTTTACAGATATAATCTATCACTGATATCAGAAACATGCATTTTATGTTCACTTTTATAAAATACTTGGACTTGACGAAGAGTTTTATCGAAATGAACGATTCAGTTGTTTAGGCCTAGGGCTTGTCCACTTGTAAAGCTTTAATGCTTGGATTTTATTTGATTTTATATTATCGATTCCTTTCCTTTGATGTTTGTTGTTTGTCTTCAGCATTTTATTTTCCACTTGATTGAAGATTCTCTGCTTGCTACTTTTTATTTGTTAGGCATTTTTTAATATTGGGGTTTTTGATTGGCAACTTATCTCTATTCTATCACTGGATATTCAAACTATTATATATATATATACATACACATTATATATATATATATACACACATATATATATATATATATACACACACACATATATATATATATATTTATATATATACACACACACACATATATATATATTTATATATATACACACACACACACATATATATATATATACACATATATATATATATATATATATATATATATATATATATATATATATGTATATATATATATATATATATATACACACACACATATACTATATATATATATATATATATATATATATATATATATATACATATATATAGCAGTATCACGGAAACGACGAGTGTTACAAATATTGATACGCTTTTAAATTAAAAATTTTCTATATCTGTAACATAATTAGTTTTTATGTTTTCATATTGTTGATAAATATTGTTTGAAAAGTTGAAATCCTTTCTTTGGTTTGATTGAAATAAGTAGAAAATAAGAGTTTTTAAAGGTGCACACTTTTAATATTTACGTTGTTACGACGCCTCCTCTTGAATCCTGGGTGTACGCAGAGGATACAAAATTGAGTCCAAATTTCTGTATAACTAACACGTTTATTTACAAGCACTAATAAGCATAGATAAGAATAATATACAACAAATGGCTCGACAACTATCTCACAAATTCATTAAATAACTACCATATACAGTAAAACAGCAAATAATGCTCACCTAATTTAACAAAACAGCAGATACTATTTTTCAAAACATTGGCATATCTCAATTCCATGTAACTTGTATCACTTCAATTACTCTCCAAGTGTGCGACGATTCCTTTTATATACCCGTTGTAGGAACTTTTAGAAGGGGCTGGTGATATTTATTATTTCGAGAAAGTCCTAGAATCTTCGAAAAGTTGTCAAAAATCGACAAATTAGCGATAAATCGTTAAATCTGGCTACCCAGACCGGAGTGTTCAAATATGATAATCCTGCATTGTCGTACTAGGAATGGCTGCCTGATCAAATTTGGACTTTCTAGCTGCTCCTGTTCTCAAGCAGCTCCTGTTCTCAAGCTGCTCCTGTCCACCCCCCCACCCCCCCGAAAAAAATCCAAGTACATTCCTATGGTGGACCCAATAAGGGCTAGCCTGATAAAGTTCAAAATCCGAAGAATTAAAATGTACCCCAAACGACAACGACATAACAAATTTGATGTCACTGTGATGAATGGAGCTTGATGAGTCAGGGCCGCAAATAGTTTAATCATATTGACATACGAACACCAGATCAAGTCAAATCATATTGACATACGAACACCAGATCAAGTCAAATCATATTGACATACGAACACCAGATCAAGTCAAATCATATTGACATACGAACACCAGATCAAGTCAAATCATATTGACATACGAACACCAGATCAAGTCAAATCATATTGACATACGAACACCAGATCAAGTCAAATCATATTGACATACGAACACCAGATCAAGTCAAATCATATTGACATACGAACACCAGATCAAGTCAAATCATATTGACATACGAACACCAGATCAAGTCAAATCAAAAGCTATAAAAAAGACAGCCCCCTGACTTTTTACAATTTAAAATAATCCAAATTTCATTGGAATGGCTTACTTTAGGAAATATATTGCGCTCACAGACAAACATGATTGAAAAAAAATAGCCGAATTTTATTCAGGAGTTCTCAAAACGTTAAAATCGATCGAAATGCGAGATATCGGTTTTTGATCCCATCACATTTTTCCTAGGAATATACCATGTATTGTAGGGAAAGTAAAAATCTGATGTGGGCAGAACATGTCTTTCCCTACAGACTCAAATTTATTTTCTCTTTCATAATCCGTTAAATTTTATTTTATTGCACAAACTGACACGGATGTTATTTAAAGTTACATCCAATGTGTGTTCTTTTATCTGGCCTTGTTTTACATTTGGCAACCTTATGCATTTTAAATCGGCGTTAGCTCCTCAAAATAATAAATAAATAAAAATAAAAAAATAAAATAAAAATAAATAAATAAATTCAACCTTCAAATATCCTGAGAAAGGGTACATCCTAGAGTGATGGGGGGGGGGGGTGCCTTATTCGTTTAGTGGTGTCAAAAATTATGTATTAAACAGGCATTTAATGGATTTAAGTATATCTAATCTTTTTTATTTCAGATTCTGACAATTTTTACCAGGCAATTAAAAAAAAAATAAAACCGCCGGTTCTGTTTTTTCCAAATCGTGTCGAATTATACTCTGCACTAAGGTAACCCGTAAGCTACTTACTCATCAAATTTTTGTAAAAGTTAGTCAAACAATTTTTGAGCTAGAAAGATGTATACATTGCACTGGCACACACGGTGTATACATTGCTAAGACACACACACACAGAGACGTCACGCTAAAAATAGTGTATTCGTGTTCTAGAATGCTCGAAATGTGCAGATCTGTCGAAATCCGATTTTCGACCCTTTTCCAATATTTTTCACTATACACTGCTATATATTGAAAGGAAAGTAAAAACTCGTTAAATTCAATCTTCAATAAGAAGGGGGGATTGCCGCCACTGCCAAAACTGCTGCCATTTTCACACGGAGTACGATCACGTTAAACATGTGGATCCGTAAGTCCTTCCGAGAGGTTGTTGGTAGAGGAAGGAGGGTACGGACCCTGTGGATGCCTCCCCTACTGGGTTCCGGTCTAAATTGGGTGAATAAAAAGAAGGTTATGGAGATTGTCGCGGAGGGCGCGGTAGCCCAGTGGTTAGCGCGCGGGATTTGCACTAGGTAGGTCCGGGTTCGATTCCCGCCATTGCCAAAACTGCCGCCGTGTTCAGGCGGAGTACGATCACGTTAAACATGCGGGACCGTAAGTCCTTCCGAGAGGTTGGTGGTAGGGGAAGGAGGGTACGGTCCCTGTGGATGCCTCCCCCACTGAGTTCCTGTCTAAATTGGGTGGCACTTCCTGGCCCTCCAAACAGTTACCTTACACTTTACTGGTAGGTCGCGCCAGCGAGTGTGCCACGGTAAGAATTTGCCAAGGTCAGAATTTTCAAGGGTAGCGAACAGGCTGGTCGCCAAAGGCGGCTAGTCTTCAATAAGAAGGGGGAGGAAGTAAGGATATACGAGAGTTTTCAACCTAGTTTATAGTGTCAACACTTTATTTTAAATTGTTTAATAAAATAACCGGGAAAATGTGTAATATTTCATAGAAATTAACTCAATAACAGCATCGTGCAATGACAAACTAATGTAACTGTCTTCATCTCAAAATTCTCGTATTATTAAAGGATTCAAATTAATACATCGATAATGTATAACATGTCTAACTATAAATATGAAACTTGTTCGAGCTCATACCAAAATAAATCCTATTCAACCCAAACTGGAACAAATATTTCTTAAATTCATTCTGCGGCTGAGAATCGTACAGCAAAAATCTTAATTAATCCTTTTCTTGAATTTAGAATACATCTTTAAAATATCTCAAGAACGGTTCATTCTAGTGTTCTAAAGTTTTTGTCATTCCTTTTCTGATGAATAATTATGAAATAATTATTTATTTAACAGTATTGAAAGTCCCAATTTTGTAATAATTTCTTTTCAAAAATTCATTCAAAAATTTGGGGGTCTTGCAAACATTCGATCGCATTTAAAATCGTAGGGATCCAATATTCATTGATTGTAATAATCATACTAATTTTTTTTCAAAGCGCTTTATTCGTTCGTGAAATATCACACACTCACACTAATACACATACACACACACTAACATGCATACACACTAATACGCATACATACACACACTAATACACACACACTAACATACATACACACACACACACTAACATACATACACACTAACACACACATTAACAGTCATACACACTAATGTACATACACACATTAATACACATACACACACTAATACACACACATACTAACATATATACACACACTAATACACATACATACACACACTAATACACACACACACTAACATACATACACACACTAATACACATACATACACACACTAATACACACACACACTAACATACATACACACACTAATACACACACACACACTAACATACATACACACACTAATACACACACACTAACATACATACGCATTAACAGTCATACACACTAACGTACATACACACATTAATACACATACACACACATACTAACATATATACACACACTAATATACATACACACATATACACACTAACGCACACATAGACATCACCTCAAAAAAGTTCAATTCAAATTCATGGGTGCTTGAAAACTGCTCTTTCATCAAAAACTCGAATTCGAATGTTCGATCCCGCCACAGTACTCTCCCTAATAGATTGTACGAGTACTATACATGTCTTCATCTTTTGAAGACTCACGGGTTCATGGGCTTGATCTGATGTTGCTGTCGGTCAAGTGGGATAAGAAACAACACTATACATGTAGGGAATGTAATTAGAAGTATGTCGAGTGTAGCATTTCTTTCATATATCCAATATTAATTACTTCTTCGGTGGTAACTTATAATAATGAACTAAGTAATGTAAATAGTAATTGAAAATATAATACTGAACTAAATAATAACTAAGTAATGAAATTTTTCATCGTCTGAAACATGTCAGTCTTATCAAATTTAAAATTTATAATAAATACCACTTTTTTTATTGAATTTATCAAAGTATGAGCAAATGGGTGTGTTATTGTTGTATACCGCCGAGCAGTGCCGTGTACCAAAAGTTTTACGCGTACTATATACACTGACAATCCCCGTCTTAAAATTATCGAACCGATGCAAATCCAAACATTAGATTCAAATACGAGAACGATCTATATTGCTGCTACTTGATTGTCACTGAAAATATTATTTTGAATCTTTCTATATGAAGTCTATGACTTTATACAATATATTCATTTCTATGTTATCGTTAATGGAAGCGATAGGCATTGTATTATTTCTAATAAAAATTTGTATATTATCAAAATGGAGACTATTTCTAAATAATAATATATTTTCCGCACACAAAATACTGCAATCGGGTATAAGCTAGCTCTATATCACACCAACAAAACAAATTCAAAGATCAAAATCTGTCACATCGCATACGGACCCTCCCCCCCCTCCCCAATACTGACTAGATATACCAGGTCTAATAGTGGACTGGTCCCCTACATTTAGTAATTATCATTTTCAGATATTTTAGAACTAAATTCATGTTAGATACTTTTCAAAGCCTGAAATAAACAAGTCCACATTGCTATAATTTACAACGCTACAATAACAAATGTGAATAAGTGAGGTGGCTTTAAAAATGTGAACAGGTCAGGAGGGGGGGGGGGGTTAAAATGCTCACAAAAGATGCAAAACTTACCGAATGAAATTCATAAAAACATTTCGTAAAATTATAGAGGTGCGTAGAGTACAGATTTCCACTGCCGCCATTTTGTTAATTTTGGCGCATCACAACTTTCGAATGCGAATAGTCTAGATTTCAAGTTCAAAAGAATAAAAGTTAAAACCCTCCTCTGACTAAGTCATTAATGGCAATTTTCAACGAATTATAGACATAAGAGTTTTATATATCTCTGACAAGGTAGTTAAACAGTTATTCCTTCAAACACAGGTAAGGTAATTCAGAATCGAATCTACTAGTGAATTATCTAAGAGAGAGCAGGGTTGCATTTATAGCAACTTTATCCTCTTCGGCACCAATTTACGAATGTCAGTATTTTTCAATATATGGAGATTTTGATTCTTTTAGTAATTTCTTTTTATTCCCTCTTTCGGAAGTTACGATTTTATCAGCTTCTTCTTCCTCACTTTCATTGTAAATCTCATTTAAATCGTGTTGCTCAATTAAGTATTCATTTGACAGAGGTACTGAGTGAGATTCAATCAACTCATTAACATCTTCGTTGTTGACGTCCAAGTTTAGTTCATTCATTAGGCTAACTATTTCATCTGTGATAGTTTTCGGAGTTTCTTCAGAATTTATAAAATCACTCATCATTTGTGGGCATAATTGTTTCCAGGAACCTTTCATTGTTGACTCTTTTATTTCAGCCCACGAGTCTCCAATATTATGTATTGCGTTCCTTATATTATAGTTCTTCCAAAAGTCTCTTAATGTAGTCCCATCTTCCCTCTGTCAGTTCACTTGATGGCGTGATTCATTATTGTCCTCATATAATACCGTTTAAACGTAGAATTAAAATTGAATTTTCACATTTTTAAAAATTCATTTTTAAGAATTGAATTTTTAGAAATGTGCGAAATAGCGAATTGTGCGAAAGTCGGGGGCTGCCTGCATTATGCGTGAATAACGAAATTGTATGATACACATTAAATATATTTTTGATTTGGATTTGTTTACGAAGGTGTTTCCCAAACTATGATATACATGCCCCTAGCGGCATGTGTACCCACTTTGAATCTTTTCACGTACCCCTAGGGGTACGCGACCGAATCCAAACTTATATTTCCTTACCGACAGAAGTAATTGAAAATCCTTATGCACCTTAATCACTTTGTAAGGAAGAGTTCATAAGTGTATATTTTAGATCTGTAGTAAAGTGATCATGCCCGATCGAATAACATTTATTGCAGCGCCCCTTGCGGAAGATTTAAAAGTTAAATTAACGAACTCCGCAAGAAAGCGAGATAGATGAAGAAAGTCAATTACAAAATGGTAAAGCATTGTTGAAGTGTTGAAAATCCAGACCACATAACAGACCTGAAGGCTTACCCGAAGGCTAAGTGTGTGGCCGGGAACTTTATTTTAGATTCATTACATTATATATTAAAATTGAATCACAACACAAGTAGTTACATCAAGACAAGCAAAAGATTGGCAACGACAAAACAAAACATAAAAACAATACAGTACAGTACAGTACAATACAATGCAATACAAGAGAGACAAAAGGCAGAAAATTGTAAAGAGGGGAAAACCCCGAAGGGAAAAAACCCTAACACAAAATACAAAAGGGAATACAGAAAAAGAAAAGGGACAAGGTTGGAAGACAAAAGGGTTAAGACAAAGTTTGAAAAACCAGAAATTAAAAAAAAAAATAATAATAATAATAATAATTAGATTTCTTACAGAGACATAAAATAAGATTAAAGTGACATATTCAAAAAAATTTAATTAAATTTATTACAACAAGACATTAAAATTTATTACATCAAGACAATAAAATTTATTACAAATGAAAGCAAAAAAAAAATGTGGTAAAGCATTGTGTAATGAATGGAAATCCACCGACACTAAAACTGTTAAGAAGGCATTTATTTGACACAAAATAGTTGTTGGCGAATGACTGTCCTACTTAAGAATGCTACAATAAACAACACTTATATGGACAGAAATCTAGTTTAGTGCCTGTTTAAAATGCCCCGTCAGTAAACAATGAACACATGAATTCGAGAAAGAGTATGATCGCGTACTTTGACAAGCATGACAGACCCTAAATGATACTACTTTTTAACCTATTTATCGCCTTCCGTATACGCGTTTCATTCGTTCTTGGTGTCGATCCCTACTCATTTGAGAATATTCAACAACCTTGTTTTATTTCTTCTGTCTCAGGAGTTCGTTTTTTTAACTGCTTAAATTCACCACTAGATGGCGATGCAATCTCTATTACTCGATCAGGCATGGTCACTTTACTGTAAATAAACCAAATGTGTACACTCATGGACCTTATAAAAATTCAAGAAGAGGCAACTGGTATACCATTTACCGCAAACATGAGTAAAATCCTTTGTACATAAGTAATACGATAAGCTATGTAGATTTCATTCAAGAAAGCTCGTTGATTTTTACGTTTCCTGCAATACATGGTAAAGTATAGGGAGAGTATCGGAATCGGGATTCGACCGGTCTACACGTTTCGGGATCTCTAGAACATGAAAATACTATTTTTAGCATGTCTGTGTGCTTGTGCAATGTATGTAACCACGCTTACTCAAAAACTATTCGACAAAATTTCACAAAATTTGATACGTATGTCACCCGTGGGTTACCCTCGTGTTGATTAGATTTTGGTACGATTCGGATAAAATAGAACTTGCCTTTTTTGCGAAATAGCTCGCAAAACCGTCATAATCTGAAATATAAGACTAAATATGCTGAAATGTATTAATTAAATGCTTGTTCCATACGTAATTTTTAAAGACGAAGCGAATAAGACCAATCTTGTAACTTTGAGACGGACCATTCTCGAAATATTAAGATTTTTGGAATTTTAAGGCGATGACGATATTTTTTTACTCTAGTAAAAAACTATTATGAAATTTCTTAGAATTTGGTAGGTAAGTCATTTGTAGATTACCCTGGTGCTGACTAAATTTTGGTACGATACAAAATAATAGAACTAGCATTCTTTTTCCTTTTACCAAATTACACCGCAAAACCACCAAAATCTGAAGGAAAAAACTAAATGTGCTTAAAAAATACTCTTTACATTTTTGTTTTATACATAAAACGGCGAAACGAAAAAGATCAACTCCATTACTTTAGGACTAACCGTTTTCGCGATATTGTAGTCTTTTGGAATGTTGAGAACATGACGACGTTTTAACCTTTTGCTTACGGGTGGGACAACGTATCCATCCCAAACGAAGAACCTCTCAAAAAGACAGGTATTTGACATACCCTATCCCAAACAGTTTGATCCTCCTTTGCAGGCATTAGCGTCCATGGACGCCAATGTCTGCAAAGGGGTATCCAACTGTAGGGTATATCAAATACCCGTCTTTTTGAGAGGTTCTTCGCATTTGACATACTCTATCCCAAACAGTTTGATCCCCCTTTGCAGGCATTAGCGCCCATGCACGCCAATGTCTGCAAAAGGATATCCAACTGTAGGGTATGCCAAATACCTGTCTTTTTGAGAGGTTCTTCGTATTTGACATACCCTATCCCAAACAGTTCGATCCCCCTTTGCAGGCATTGGCCTTCATGGACGCTGTGCCGATTATTCTTATTTTTATATATTTACTCTATCGTAAAATGCAGTTAAATAATTAATTATTAATTAGTAGATTAACCATACATGTAAAAAATTGCACTAAACTCACTGTTGTATACATTGCGTTGGTGGCCGCAAAACCCACCTAAATTTAGCATAACGGGATAACTAAATTGGAAACTAAAAAGGTTAACAGAAAAGAAACAAAATGTATTTTCATTACATAATTATCTTACACTCTTAAAATTAACAAATTATAGAAATATCATTCTATTCGAATACATATAAAAGTGGTTTGGGGGGTGTAATGCCAGCTAATTAATATTTTGGCTGGATTATGTGGTGGGACGAATTAATTAGTTTTTCTTTTAAAACACAATTTTTGAAGACATCCTCATATAATTCTAATTGTAAGGTACCTAAGAAGGTCATTCACACCTTTGAAGAAGGTCCTTCACACCTTTGCAGAACCGGCCGCCCAAATAGTTGCTCAAGTCTTCGGACGAGTCGGACGGTCTGGGTCTTCAACACCTTTGAAGAAACACACTGATACTTTTCCACATTTTACACTTTTTTTTAATACCATATGTACATGCGATCTCTCCTTCGAACTCATCCATACATCAGCGGCACTCACACCAAATCTAACTGCTACTGCAGCTTGCTCTTCAAAAATGCAACTGACTTGACCTCTCTCTCTCTCTCGTTGTGTTGGACACGGTTTTACGGAGCCCCTAGCCTCTATGGGCTGTATCTCCTGGGTGATGACACTGATACTTTTCCACATTTTACACTTTTTTTTAATACCATATGTACATGCGATCTCTCCTTCGAACTCATCCATACATCAGCGGCACTCACACCAAATCTAACTGCTACTGCAGCTTGCTCTTCAAAAATGCAACTGACTTGACCTCTCTCTCTCTCTCGTTGTGTTGGACACGGTTTTACGGAGCCCCTAGCCTCTATGGGCTGTATCTCAGGGTGATATGCATGATAATAAAATACTATAACTGACTTGACCCCTGCTTGACCTTATATTTATACCTTTTTCTTCTGCTGGACGGTCTACGTGCCTTGTCTTTGGTATGCAGACACACCGTCGCCATCTCAGTTACCGACAATGGGCTTAGCGTGGGAATATTCACTCCCCCCCCCCTCCGCATTCACCCTGCTTCCACCATTTCTCATTTATATCAATTATTTAATATTTTAGATTTCTGGCATTACAGACGGCAATGTCTGCAAAGGGGGATCGAACTGTTTGGGATAGGGTATTTCAAATACCTGTCTTTTTAAGAGGTTCTTCGTTTGTGATTAACGCTGTCCCACCCGCAAGCAAAAGGTTAACATGCATTAAGTTTTCTAATGAAAGAAAAGACATATTAAAATTGAAAACTGGATATAAAATCATGTATCTGTGTCAATTTGAGCAATTAAACTCAATTTAACGGATTATGGATTTAAGTCCATAGGAAAGGTTATGTGCTGTTCACATCAGAATTTTTATGTGTGCGTGTGTGCAATGTATGTATTCACTCTAGCTCATAAACTATCCTACGAAATTTTATAAAATTTGATAAGTCATTAATCTGGTGCTGATTCGAGTTTGGTACGATTCGGAAATAAAATACGTACTTTTTTTATGGTTTCCGTTATAGCCTACTACAATATAAATTCTATAGACCTAAAATTAAGATTGATATTAATAGTGAATATAATTCTTATATCAGTTTTGTGGAGTCATCTCTGAAAAGTAATCCTATGGACGTTTTTGGTCTGCAATGCTAAGATTTTGTCCAATACTATATGAATTTTAATAAAACTATATATTCTATGTACAATACTCAAGGTAAATGGAAGTAAGAGAGGTAGGCCATTCGTTTCTGGCAACCTACTTCTGTCCAGAGTTCTTGGAATTACTGACGTCACTGGTCCCTAGCCAGACCTTTCCGAAGCATGGGAAAATGTGTCGATGTTTTTAACTCTCGCGTTTCTAATGATGAAAATAAATCAAAGTGCTCAGCTTTTGGAAATAATATAAATGACCAAATGCAAATTCTAAGTCAAATGCAAGCGGATATTACGGAACTCAGAGTCATTTCTAAAACTTCAATACTGCCTTTCCAAAAAGGCATTCTTGTTTCAAGAGCAAGCTTAAAAGGACTTTATGATGACATGAAAAAAAAATAATATTAAATACATAATGACAAGTTAGAGTCAATCAAGATGCTTTAGAAAATATATTTTCCCAAATTAGAGGTCTTGTACGATTTTATAACCATCCTCGTACTACTGATTTCAAATGACGACTTAAAACATTATTGCTTGGGTCTAAGCTTCCTATGCCAATAAATACAAATGTGGAAAATAACCAAGATCAAACACTAACTGCGACTTTATTTTTCAAATTAGAAGAAAAAGACTATGCAGCATCACTGCAGATTGCCCCCCCCCCCCCCTGCATTGAGCCTCAACATGACATTCATTTCAGTCCTGTTGTAAATGAAAAAGAAGCCTTGCGTTTTTTTTTTTTTTTTTTTGCAGGATATTTGGCATATCGTCACAAAGAAGCGCAGTTTGGAACTTATTCATATCTAGTGGAATCAACATCCGAAAATGACAAAAAATGGATTGAATCTTTATCAAGAGGTGGTTTAATTGTTCCACATGATACCTGGGTAGAAACAGTCACCAAATTATAAGATATTTTTTTAAAACTACACGGAAATTTTATTTCTAATTCAAGAAACATTTTAAAGAACCTCCAACTGAAAATAAAAGAACAATTTCCTGAAATAGCTCTTGATGTTGTAAGAACATATACCAGAACCAAAACCTTCTTTCGAATAAGGCACATAAATGAACAAATGAAAAGAAACGCCATGAAAAGAAAAACTGAAAGAATTTCTGGTCATTCACGTGAAGAAATGAAAAATAAGCAATGGAGAGAGAGCTTTAAATTTTAAGGTTTACTTATGACCTAGTAGTTAGGAATTGACGGGCTGCGTGTGTTAGGTTTTCATGGTTTTCCTAACATGTAACATAAATGTGACGCAGCTTCCCTTAAAATGTCCTCCATGAAGGCATTCCTCGTTTATAGAATGGCCAATTTTAAAATTATCCTTCTCTCCCATAGGGGAAAATCCGTAGCCCAGTCATTTGATCACTGACCTTTGTAACGCCAGAATTAGTTGAAAGATCGTGAGATCAAATCTAGTAAAGCCACTAAAGAGGTATTGGGAGATATACCCCTCCCCCCCCAGAAACCTATCGAAAACTATTGAAGTTAGAAGGAAGGATATTAGGAGAAATAGGAAGCAACTCATTTCATTATCGCCCCCCCCCCCCATTTTTTCTGTCGACGCAATTGATTAAAACCTACTGACTGGTTGGACGTGTTAGCTTTCATTGATTTTCAAACATATAGCGTAAATAAGGCACAATTTCGGTAGACGTTCCTTTATGAAAGGCATTTTCAAAATCTGGTCAAAACTGAACTTATCTAATCAGTATCTCGTCCTATCCCTTTACTTTTTTTAATTTTTACATTTTTTTTATCATGAAGTACCCATATTCAAAAATTGCCTATCGTTATATGAAATTCAGTGCTCATTTAACTTCTTGAATAATTCAATTTTTTGACCATCATGAAACAATGATAATACATAATTAAAGAAAATAATTGTACTGATTTTTTGTATCGTACAAAATATGATTTCCACATTTGTTCGCATTCTGAGAAGTCTTTAAATAATTGGATTTCGTACACATATCAATTTCATTATGAAAAAAAATATAATACGAGCATTTTTCTGCCTGAAATCTTTAAGGACGTCACATATTTATTTATTTCTATAATTCTGAAAACTATTTTTGAATTACATTCAGCAAATCATTCACTGTATTCTAATTTATTTTATCATGTCAAGTCTACAAGCATGATATTTTAAAGCAGTTCGATAAAAATGGACAGGTTTTGGTGGCTTATTATTCTAGTCTGAGATAGAATAATAGTGTTTGGTATTTTAGCTAAATCCTCCGATATTTTACTATGCACTTATTAAAGAAAAACTAATAACAATTTTAAAATGCAGAAAATATTTTAGCATAGTTTAAACAGCTCAATTGCTAATATCATCGTTAGAGATGTTTAAAAACAACTCTAACAATACAGTCCTAAATAAAATTTACCATAACTAGTTTCATTTAATATTATATTCTTATATATGAATAATGAAATGTAATCTGTCATCTACTCGGTAGAAATTTCAATATACTATGTGATGTATATTTAAATGAAGAAAATTGTTGCGGTATTCAATGTATTTCTTATGACAGCAACGGGCTACGGACCTGTCTTTGGGACCAGTGACGTCAGTCGCGAAGGGAGGGGAGAATTCCAGCTGTTGGCGTACAATCTTTGGCCAACCTTACCTTTCAATAGACCTTGGACAATACTATTGCTGATGCTTTTGGAGTTTTTTAGTTCTGATTTTACGCCTTTTGATGCTGATATTGTTTCTGCCAATTATTCCTTGAGACCGATTTTTGACGCAGATGTTAGTCATGTGACTGTGAATGATATTTTGACTGGTATTAATTGACTTAAAAGTTCTGGTTCGTTGGGATTTGATGGTGTCCTACGTATATCTTTAAAGCGTGTTCTACTTATCTTGTGTATTCTTTATTTATTATTTTTAACTCATCTATCAGCTGTAATGTTTTTACGAAAGAGTGGATGAGGCCTATAGAATTATTTCTATTCTAGGGTGGTGATAAGTGTTTTGTTGAAAATTACAGGCCCATTTTTATTATTTCTCATTTGATAAAATTTTCTATTTTATTTTACATAAGAGCATTTATATCCAAGTTTGGTCTTTTATTTCTATTTATTAGCATGGTTTTATGAGTGGTAGGTTTACTGTCACTAATCTTCTTTGCTTGAATTGGTATTTGATGAATGCACTTAATTTGAGAGTTCGGCATGTTATCTATACTGATTTTTCTAGAGCTTTTGATTCGGTTGATCATGATATTTTGATTCATAAATATATGAGCTTTTTGTTCTGGTGAGGTATAATGTTACTAAAATTGAACTTTCAGGTTTTTCTATGAGTAAAAAATTTTCGGCTACTTCTGGGGTACCTTGTTATTTATTATTTTTATTAAAGATCTTGATGATTGTTTTAAAAATTACCAACTTTATGCCGATGACTTGAGAATATTCTGTCCGATTTTGTAGCTTTTGCCTGAGTTGTCTGACCTTTATATATGGTGTAATGTTAGCCGTCTTCATCTCAATATTAGCAAACGTAACACTGTTTCTCTTGCTCGTAGAAAAGTACATTTTTACTTTCCCTACAATACATGGTAATGTATAGGAAAAATACTGGAACCGCGTCGAAAATCGCAACTCGAGTTTTCGACGAATCTACACGTTTTGGGACCTATCGAACACGAAAAAGCTATTTTTAGTGTGACGTCTGTGTGTGTGCCTGTCTGTCTGTGCAACGTATGTATCCACTTTAACTCAAAACCAGGTGAACAAATTTCATAAAATTTTATGGGTAAGATACTTGTGGGTGATCCTGGTGCTGATTAGATTCTGATACGATTCGGGATAAAAGAACCTGATTTTTTTTTTTTCAAAATGGTTCACAAAAAATCGTATGTATCCAGTCTAGATAAAAGCCAATGGACCCAATTTTACAAAATTTGGTAGATAAGTCACTTGTTCGTTACCCTGTTTCTGCTTAGATTTTAGTACGATTCGGGGAAAAAGGATCTGCCTCTTTTGTGAAATAACCCGCAAAAATCGTCAAAACCTAAAATAAAAGATTACGTATGCTGAAATGTATCCATTAAATGCATATGTTATAAGTAATTTTTGTCAATAAAGAATAAGATTCCCCCCATGACTCTAAGATTAGTCGTTCACGAGCTATTTCAGTTTCCTCGCATTTTTGCTACGCCGCCTTTATAAATACGTCCAGTTACAAAATGAAAACGAAAATTGAATTAAAAGCGCAAAATCGGTGACATTTCAAATAATTATGGGTGTTATTTTGTGTAATTAAACTCATTTTAATTAATTATTAAAGAAATACAGAGAAAATTAATTTGAGTCTGAAGTGAAAGTCATGTGCTGTCTGTCCACATCAGATTTTTTTTATTTTCGTATAGCATTGGCAACTCTGTTTTGACTAGGAACTTTTTGATACTTATATTTTGTGCTTTTTATGCTTCTGATTTCTCCTTCTTGTCTCATATTACTTATACGTGTGCTAAATCTTACAGGAGGAAACTTGATTGCATAAAGATGATTACTTGGAATTTTATAAATGTACATTATTAAATGTACATTGCACGTTATTATTATTCTCTTTATATAGAAGCAGTTGATATTAATAATATTCAAATTATTCAAAACTAGCAGTATGTCCGTTCTTCGTACGGAATACACATTATAAAGAAACTTAAAATTTACAATCATGTACAAATTCCTATAGTATTCTGTATGACATCGTTATATAAAACATTATATTAAAATATTTAAATTAAGTCTCCTAAAAGGAAAAATAAGAATCTCTGTTCTCGATATGCAAAATTATCTTCACAGGCAGATCTGATCCTGGTGTTGTTTGTAAACAAATTTACAAAAAATATGAAATTGAATCAATATAGGACAAAATGAAAGCGCTAAAGAAAATATACACGTGTATTAGATTGAAAGTATCAGTGATCCCTGCAATCTTAAAACCTGAAGGCCGTAATTGATACAATCCAGTCTAAAATACAATTTCGATCAAATTTATTTTATATACATTTCTTTATTATTTAAATCGAAAAAGATTTAATAAAAATAGTCTGCTGCATAAACACGTTGGATTTAAATCCGTTGCTAAGTGACATGATATAATTAAAATTCAACTAATTTGGTGGAAAACATATCGTCTGCGTAATGCTATCTCTATGGAAGCGTTTAATTCTGGAGTTTTTAATTAATATCTCGTCAAATCCTAGTCCTAAAAACTCGAAAAGGTGGACTACATTTTAAGTGGAGCTATTTTAACGGCTACCCATAAAATTTCATGAAATTCAGTTCAGCCGTTCTCCCGTGATGATGAAACACACACACATACATACATGATACATACAGACAGACAGATTTACAATTTTAGTTATATAGATTCAAAATATATTTTTGAGGTATTTATATTATAAGAAAACTGGTACTTACTGCTATACTTTGTCTACTACATTTTGTTCAAAATGTATTTAATGTTAAAAACTTACAGAACAGATGATATTACATTCTGTTTTCTTTCTTTAATAATGTGTTCAATAACAAAATTGATTGTATTCCCCTGTCTTTTATGAGATAGGGTTTTATGTACCTCAGTACTCAATCAACTAGGACTATGAGTTTATTTTCTGAAAGGAATTTTTGTACTCATATTGGTTGTTATTGTGTCATTAATGATTTTCGTAAACTTTACAACAGTTTTCCTGATAATCTTGATGTTTTTTATTCATTTGCTAGTGCTTTTAAAAATCATTTGTAAATATTTTGTATTTTATTTTATCTTGCAATATTTTATCTGTATAATTTTTATATGATATTTTATCTTGCAAGCTCTTACTGAGACTTTATCCTCTAGCTAGTATTCTTTTAAATAAATAAATAAAAATAAATACTTTGTAGGAAAAATAAGTAATACCATAAGTTATAATGATATTACTCACGTAATTTTTACTTTGGAATAAGGTTCAAAATCGAAACTATAGTTTTGGACAGATCTGCATGTTTCGAACATTCTAGAACACAAATCCACTGTGTGTGTTGTGTCCTCTCATAACGTATTCGACGATATTTTACAAAATTTGATAGGTAAGTTAATTGTTGGTTATCCAGGTGCTGATTAGATTTCTGTATGATTCGGGAAAAAAAAGAAAAAATACAGTTTGCAGCTTTTTTTTTTTTCTCAAAATGACTTACAAATATCTAATCTAAACATATTCAAACTAGAAGGTATGCCCGTCATATGACGGAATTCAAAATTTACAAAATATTACCTCCCATTTGGCATCATTTTTACCAATTTGGCGACATTTGCGATATTTCGCCAAATTCTTTGCCAAATTTTTTGCCAAACTTCACGGAAAGACGAACAGAGAAATGACAGATAAATGCTTCAGAAACATCATTACAATACTAGAAACAGAATTAATTTCATTGATTTGACGTCATATTTATCAATTTGGCAACATTTTTGTCGATTTCGCGACATTTTAAAAAGTCGCAAATTTGTAGCCAAGTGGGATGGTTGGACTTGACAGACAAACGCTATCGAAACGTCATTACCATACTATCCCCTTTCAAAACGGAATTAATTTCATTGATTTGGCGTCATTTTTATCGATTTGGCGACATTTTCGTCAATTTCGCAACATTTAAAAAAGTCGCCAAGTTGACGATATCTTGCCATATTCGTCACCAAAATTTTCGCCAAGCAGAGATAAATAAATATAAACAAACAGATAAATAAAGGTTTATATTAGATATGTATTAATTCAAGGTTTAATTCATATGTAATTTTTGACGCTAAAACGAATACAGATTCGTAATACTGGTATAGTGACTGAAGAAAATTTGAAAAGACGTTTCCAATGTATTCCATAAAAATAACACAAAATTGCTCTACATAAAACGCTACAAAATCAATAATTCATTTCTCTATTCAACTCATATTTTACTCTGAGAACTGAATGCAGACCGATGCATGTCCTCTGGTATGCATCCAGAATGGATTTGTTCATTCACATTTTACTTAATAAAGTAAGGTGTCTGTCTATGTGTGTGTGTGCAGTTTGTAGCCGGACATCAATGCATGGCCATAAAATTTGGTACAGAAGTACTTCAGGACCCAAATAGATAGATGAACATCGGCGTTATTTTGTTAAATTTTGGATTATTTTTTAATAGTTATTTTATGTTTTATCCCGATTTACAACGATTTTGTGTGATTTTTAATTTATTCCTAAGTTTTCTGCATTTCGCAATACAATTATTTCTAACAGCGCATTCTTCCAGGAGATAATGCATTGTATCTGGGAATTGTCTTTCTAAATTTAAAATTCGTTTATTATTTTATTAATTTTTTTATTATACTATTCTGATTAGTATTTATTTTGTGAATGTTTTACATTTTATTGGTATAATTAATAATTATTTTCTATACGTATCTAATGGGCATTTGTTGTATTTGTAGTTTTTTCAGTGGTTTTCCCTACTTTTACTTTTGATTGGAATTTCTTTTTTCTTATTTTTAAGTTTGACAGCACTGATATTTATATTACTTTACTCTTTATGATTGGCAACACTGTCTTTACACTTCATGTGTGGTAAGAATTTGGAAAATGTCCATCTACACTCGTGTAAGTATGTTATTTTTATTTTTTACATTTTTCTCTTACATTCTCCAATTTTTAGTACTTAGAGGTATGTTATGGCTTTTTTGTCCAAAGTAACAAGGCCATTTAACGAAAAGTACTATTTGAAGGTAATATTTTGTATACACACTGGTGAATTTATAATTTCATTTCTTTCTTTCCATTGTTATTCATTCTCTTTTAACAATTAATTTTAATTCATACAGATTATTTTTAGGTTTTCATTTTGATGGCTTACATTCTTTCAAATTTTATCTATTAATCAATAGAATTCTCGTGTTTGTTTTGGGTCTATGTCTATGGTCTATATCTCTTCTACTTCCACTTGAATTCTTATATCATATATATATATATATATATATATATATACAATTTATATAAATATCCCTCTTATTTAGTAAATAGTATTGTTAAAAAATTTAAAATAGCTGGATTTTTATAATTCTTTTCATAGTATCATATAATTCTATTCGTAGTATCTTATATTAGCCAGACATCTCCATTCTCTTGTATTTTTAATACTTTTTTTTACATTCTCTTCCACTTCAGCATTACTATTATTAGCCCCTCCTTTTAGTGGCTCTTTTTGTATATTATTACTTTTTCTTAACATTTCGCTTAACTGTTTTTCAATTCTTATGAATGGCAACAGTAGATTGTTTTTTATTTTTTCTTTACGAATGGCAACACTGGTCTCTTCTATCAGAGTTCCCGGTTTCGACTCGTTTGTACATACGCTGTGCATTTTCCAGGTATTCGTTTTTTCTTTTTTATTCCTTCTTTATGTATGTCGTCCAAGTAGAAATAGTTTATAGATATAATCTATCTATTTCTTCATAAACATACATGTTTTATGTCTGCTTCGTAAAATACTTGGACTTGAGAACGAATTTTACGAAGTGAATACTTCCATTTGTTTAAGCTTAGCCATTTGTTTAAGCCTTTTTCCACGTGTATAGCGATATAGCTTGTTTTATTAAGTTTTTCTTTTTTCGTTTCTATACCTTTGAATTTTGTTGATTTTCTGTAACTTGATAGCTTGTGTTTTGTATTTTTTTCCATTTGATTGATGATTTGCTGTATTATATTTTATTCTGTGGGTGTTTTAGAAAGTTAGGTTTATCGTGTTGCATCTTCTTACTTTTCGTTCATTGGATTTTCAAACTACTATTATATATATATATATATATATATATATATATATATACACACACATATATATATATATATATATATATACACACACATATATATATATATATATATATATACACACACATATATATATATATATATATATTTGAAATGTAATAATAAGAATTATGTAAAAATAAAAAAATACAATTCAAGTAATATTAACATCACCATAGAAGCAAATTCAAAGCCATAATGCTGATAAGAGAAAAGAACAGCACCATCCCAAATTCGATGATTAATTAGAATTAAATTCATCGTCAGGTCTGAGTATTTAATTCCAATTAACCCAAACAAATGCCTGTTTCAGATTAAGCAATAGTACATTACTATAAATACTTAAACTCAGACTACAGGCAACAAAAAATGAAAAAAGGATACATTAAGAAAATTGTATTACCATGCGGCATGAACCATTCTTCTACCACGTGTATACACGATCAATCTCAACAGCTTAATCTAGAAGCACCGGAATGAACAAGTCGAAATTCTACCAGGGAGGCAGTACGAACGTTCACAGAGTTACTCCCAAACCCGTCCAGTGAGTCTAAGCTGGAGACTGGACAAGCAATTCAGAATACAACTTCCCAAATATGCAAACATGAATATGAATATGAATCAAAGATGAAAATTCCTACTAAACAAGTAATTCATATGAAAAATGGATAATCGTGAATGCCACTATACACCATTATAAGGGCGCTCAAAACGTAGTTTCAATACTGACAAAAGTTACATTTTTTTGCGAAAATAAAATTCAAAACATTAATGTTAATGCATCTTATTTTCCTATTTTTTGATTTTTCTAATGTTTTTGACTTAGTTTATTATTTTTCATTTTTATTTATATAATTAATAATTATATATAATATATATATATATATATATACACATACATATATATATATATATATATATATATATACATACATATACATATATTTTTTTTTTTTTTTTTTCCCCTACTGTATGTTAGTCACTATAATTGGGAATGTTTTCTAGGATGTTATCGAGTGAAATTTGATACACTGAGTTGATAATTTTAATAACAAACTTGGGGGGATATGCATTATTAGTCGCTGTACTCAATAATTCCATAAAGTGCGCTAATTTATAATCTTCATCACAAATTTTATTGATTCTAAGAGCCTGGTTTATTATAATATTTCTAAATACAGATATATGCAAACAAGAGTCAAAATGTTGAATTTTTGATGTATTAAATTTAAAATCCTGTCTTTTATCATACAAGTTTATAACCATATTACAATTTTGTAAATTTAAATTTAAATCTAAAAAGTTTGCAACATTTGTGTCATTATTACTTGCATTTAATTGTAAATTTTTTGGATAAAAGTTTAATACTATAGGGATATTATTATTTGGGGATACACATAAAATGTCATCTAAATATCTAAACATGTGCATATTATGCAAGCTTGGATTAATGTTTTTTTCATAGAAGAATAAATACAGATTAGCTAACAATGATGAGGCACATCCCCCTTGTGGGATACCAACCTGTTGTTTAAAAAAAGTACCACCATGTTGAATATAATTCTCATAAAGAGTGAAGTTAAGTAATTTTTTAAATAGAAAATTTGAATATTTTAGGTTGATATTATATTTTTCAAAAATTCCTAATATAACTTTATACAGATCATCTATATTAATATTATTAAACAAATCTTTGAAATCAAAGGTATAAATACTACGAATATTTGTAAGAGTTTTCAATTTCTTAACTAATTCAAAACTGTTTTTTACAATATGACAATTATTTGAGATTTCATCTGACAAGGATATTTCATGTAATATCTTTAATAATAATTTTCCAGCATTAGTAATGTAAGAATTATGCCCACTGGTAATGGTTCGAAAAGCAACAGGGGATTTATGAAACTTGGGTACTAAAACAATATATGGAATGTTATTACAACTATTTTTTAGATGGATTTGCTTATATTTGGCTGATATTCTATTGTATAAGATTTTAAGGTTAGTTTTATGTAAATTATAGATTTTATTATTAAGTAAGTGTGACTGAAGGGTATTTTTATAGTAATATTTACATATAATTGAGTAGTTTCCACATGCTTTATCGACATATGTAATGACAAAATCATTTTGTATTTCTTTAATATCATTTTTAATTGAATTAAGTTTATATGAATTATTAATTTTCTGATTATATATATAATGATTTAAGTATTGCTCTATTAAGACTCTCCAGGGTTTAAAGGCTTCTACAGGGATTTGATATTTATAACTGATTTTATAGATAAATTTATTTAAGTCAAGAAATAAACCTTTACAAATTAATTTATGTTTAAATTTAGTAGGTAGACGGTACTTAGTACCCAGTAACATCAGTGATCTTAGTGCATCATAATTAATAATATTTAGATTTCCCGTTATAACATGCCCATGGTGTTTATCTGCGAAGTCTTTGTATTTTTCTAAATGACAGTGGCAATATGACTCTTTATCCAATTCATAGTTTTGATTAATATCTACTGATTTGGCAATTTGATTATATAACGTCCTAGCGGTTTATCATATTTATAAGCAATTTTAGGATTTACATGTTTGACTGGAAAGTAATTGGAAACCGATTTTAAAAAATTATTTATCTTCAGATTATTTAAGACAGAATTAGTAAAATTCAAGGTACAATATTCGTTTATTTTAGTATTTTCTTTTGATTCGTCATTAAAGTTTACGTCTGTGACATATAAATAACCATTAAGATTTTTACTTCTGGTAATGAGCAAATCATAGAATAAATGTTTAAAATGAACGTTATCAAATGCAGTACTTAGAAAAAGGTTATATACCATATTTAATTGCTGTTTTTTAATTGCGAAAATCCAGTTTTTACATTGTTTCCAATCAAAAGTAATTTTAAAATTTGCATGTTGCTGAAGGATGGCATTTTTTAGTTCAGATAATGATGGCAATTTTTTATTATATTTACTTGCTCTTTTAGTTCTTTTTGATTTACTTTTATGATTGTTGAGGGAATTATAAATATTATGGTCTTCATTAGGAGAATTAAAGGACTTTTTAACTATATTATGATGATTAAATATTTGATTGAGTCCATATGGAAAAATAGTTTTATGTGCACAAATGAATTCATTTTCAAGAAACAATCTGTCATAGTAATTTTTTTGAATACACAGAATACTAATTTCAATGTTGTCGAACCCATGTTTAGAAAAATGTTCGTATTCAAATTTTGATTCATTAAAGGAAGTTGCATTATTTGAAAAATTTTTTATGTGATTCCTGTGTGCGTTAATTCGGAGATGCAGAGGGTTGCTGGTTTGACCTATATATGACATATTACATTTTTTACATACAATTTGGTAGATACAATTATATGTTTTACAGAAGACAAGATTATTGTTACAATTGATCTGATTACTATTAGCAAACGGACAAGTTTTACATCTATTAGATTTACAAGATTTAAATTTAAGTGTGTTATTTAGTGATGTATGGCTGTACGATTGAAAGTTATATGAAGTGAACAAGGAATACTGGCTGGAAGTACCGAATGAAGATGGAATAGTCATAGAGGATAAAGGATATTGTTGGTAGCTGGATAACGATCTAGGAGAACCCCAACAAGTTCTCGAATACCGAGCTTGGATGTTAGAGAGCATCCAGTTGCCAGTCGCTAATTTTTTATTATAAGACATCATGTAATAGGGAAAGATTGTAACCTTTATTTCCCCAAAATAAAGGCACTTGCATTAAAAAAAGTGACTCTTTATCCAAGAATGCACCTTAATTCAATTACAAAGGTGGAGACACAATTAGAACATATGAAAGGTACCATTATTTTTCAAACTAATGGATCATCTAAAACACTTTGAAAATATATAAACTAATGTGTAGACACATTAAAACCTGGATTAAATAAATGCTTAGGAATAAGCAAAACTAGGATAGATAGTGGAAAAATATACATATACACATTGACTATTCCAGAATAAATTGATTCAAATTAACATCCATCAATACAACATGAAACACAATTTTTACTTCAGAACTAATATAATTATATATATATATATATATATATATATTCATATATATATATATATATATATATACATATATACATATATATATATATATATACATATATACATATATACATATATATATATATATATACATATATACATATATATATATATATATATACATATATACATATATATATATATATATATATATATATATATATATATATATACATATATACATATATATATATATACATATATACATATATATATATATATATATATATATATATACATATATACATATATATATATATATATATATATACATATATACATATATACATATATATATATATATATATATATATATATATATATATATATATATATATAAAATTTTTCATAAATACCGTAGCATATTAAAAAAATTAAGGATATTTTGCAAATATGCATATGTAAAAAAATATATTGAGTAAATAGGAATGACAATGCAAAGTACATTTAATTTATTGCGCAAATGCAACTTATAAATAAAATGATTTCAATAATAATAATAATAGTTTGAAAGTCCAATGAAAGAAAAGTGAGAAGCTGTAACTCGAAAAACCAAACTTTCAACAAGCCTACACAATAAAAGTATAAATCAGCAAATCTTCAATCAAATGGAAAAAAAAAATAAAAATTTCGAATCATCAAGTTAAAGAAAATCAACAAAAATCAATAGTATGGAATTGATAAAAGAAACACAAATGAAATCCAAGCATTAATGCTATACGCCTGGACAAGGGCTAGACCTAAATAATGGATTTGTTCACTTTGCCAAAACTCTTCACCGGGTCCAAGTATTTTGTCGAAGCAAACACGAAATATGTATGTTTCTGAAGAAATAGTTAGATTACATCTATAAGCTATTTCTAATTGGACAACATAAAGAAGAAAAACTAAAAGGAAACAAGAATACCTGGAAAACACACTACATATGCACGAACCAGTCCAACCGGGGAACACAGAATCAAGAGACCAGTGTTGCCATTCTCAAAGGAAGTAAATGGTATAGTTAAAAAATTTAGGTTAGATGGATTTTCATGAATTCTATTCATAGTATTTTATATTAGCATGACATCTTCATTCTCTTGTATTAATAATACTTTTATTTTTACATCCACTTAAACATTAGTCTCTCTATTATAAACCCCACTTTTTAGTAGATCTAATTGTATATTATTACTTTTTCTTGCCTTTTCGCATTACTGTTTATTTCTTACGAATGACAAAAGTAGTTCATTTCTTTTTCCTTTGCGAATGGCAACACTGGTCTCTTCATTCTGGGTTCCCGCGTTGGACTGGTTCGTGCATATGCAATGTTTTTTCCAGATATTCTTGTTTCCTTTTAGTTTTTTTTATGTATGTTGTCCAATTAGAAATAGCTTCTAGATATAATCTATCTATTTCTTCAGAAACATACATATTTTGTGTTTGCTTCGACAAAATACTTAGACCTGGTGAAGAGTTTTGGCGAAGTGAACAAATCCATTATTTAGGCCTAGACCTTGTCCACATGTATAGCATGAATGCTCAGATTTTATTTATTTTTCTTTTATCGATCCCATACCGTTGATTTTCTTTAACTTGGTGATTCGAAATTTGTATTTTTTTTTCCTATTCAATTGAAGATTTGCTGATTTATACTTTTATTTTGTAGGCTTATTAGAAAGTTAGGTTTTTCGAGTTACAGCTTCTCACTTTTCTTTCATTGGACTTCCAAACTATTATATATATATATATATATATATATATATATATATATATATGCGTATGTGTGTGTGTGTGTGTTGTCTAGATCTATATATAATATGGATAATATAAAACACTAAATGGTTTACATAGATCTTTTGTTATAATGCTGATAAAGCTTCTAATAATTATGCTATTATCTATAAAAAATTCTATATGCAATATCTGTTAGATTATTTAAAAAATAATAGTCTATTTAAACCGGATTCACACTTTATAAATAGTATCAAATTGAAAATTATCAATATGTATAGTGATTTAGATATTAATTATAAATTTTTGAAATTTCCATATATTGTGGTTATTCCTAAATTTCATAAAAATCCTATTAAATTTAGAACTGTAACTAGTGGTCATAATTCATACTCTGCTACTACGAGTAAATTATTACTAAATTATTTAAATGTACTAAATAATAATTTACGTTATTCTAGTAATAACTACCTTATTTTAAATAATAGTAAAGCATTAAAAAATAAATCAACATCACTAGGTAAAATAATAGGATTTCAAACTTTTAATTTTAAAGATCTATTTAATAATATTAAGATCACTGATCTTTATGTAGTAATTTTAGCTGTATATAATGCTTATATTACTAATCGATCTACTCAAACTAAATTTACCAATTTCCCCAAACTTCTCCACTTTACTCTTTTCAATAATTATATATTTCAAGGTAATAAATTATACTTACAAGTCTCAGGGATTCCACAAGGTGGTTGCAGTAGCAGTATGTTAGCTAATTTATACCTATATCATTATGAAAAATCCTTTACTTCATTAGATTATACTTTTTACAGATATGTTGATGATCTGATTTGTTTAGTACATACAGAAAATTATCTCATAGATATAGATTTCTATCCGGATAATTTGGAATTAATACCTAATAAAATTACTATTAGTAATAATATTAATTATTTGGATTTAAATCTGATTATTGAACCTACTAATGGGATAGTTACTAATTTATATTATAAAAAAGACTTTTTTTAAATTCAACATTACTAAAATATTATCATTTAATTCCTGCAACTCGATTCAATTCTTTAACAATATTATACTGAATCTATAAATTCGAAAAAGTTGAATATCAGATAAAAAATGCTTTTCATATTATTAACCTAAAATCTACCAGTAAATTATATGAATATACAGCATGTTTAGCAAATGGTATAGTTAATAAGTTTCGATTACCTTAAAATTCTTAAAAATCTCTCCTTAGTATCTTATTTTAGCCAAACATCTACATTCTCTTGAATATACATTAAAATGTATTTTCACCCATTTATACCTTAGCCTCTTTGTTTTCTATTTAATTACATGCCCCTTTATTTTGCAGCTTTTACTATAGAATATATCACATTTTACTGCCTTTACGCAATACTGCTAATTATTACTCACAATTGGCAACAGTAGATCTCTACTTTCATCTTTTGCGAATGGCAACCTTGGTCTTGCTATTTTATGCTCGTCATGGTTGTGCATTTGAGGTGTATTTTCAGGTATTTATGTTTCCTATCTATTTTTCAATCTTTATGCTTGTCGTCCAAATAACACGAGTTTATAGATAAAATCTATCTCGTGTTTCAGAAACAAGCATTTTTGTGTTCATTTCGATTAAATATTTGGACTTGAAAAATAATTTTTTCGAAATGAACAATTCTTAAGTCTAGAGCTTTTCCACGTGCAAGCTTTAATGCTTGGTATTTTTTGTATTCCTATATTCGATTCCACACCATTGATATTTGTTGATTATCTTTAGCTTGATGACCAGTAGCATGCATTTAAATTTCCTCATTATGGTTGAATTTTTTTTATTACTTCTTTGTAATTTGTAGGCAAATTTTAAGTTAGTGTATTATGAGTTAAAATTTCTCTATTCTATCATTGGATTTTCATTATATATATATATATATATGTGGGTGTGGGTGTGTGTGCTGGGGGTTGTTGAGCGCCAGCGAGTAGACGGTATGGGGGACAATCGTGTTTGCTGACCGTCTTACAAAAGCTGGCAAAGCGAGATCAGGGGTTGGTGAGTACCAGCGAAAAATAAGCGAACACCCAACGGGCGTCGGCACAGAAGGCAACATGAAATAAGTCGCAAAGCCTGCGCCAGTTAGTAGGAGAAGCTCCCGATTTGTTAAGCTAATTAAGGTGGTTAGTGAGCGTCAGCAAGCAGGGGGCTGAGGACCCTAGTTATTAAAAATATAATTATTATTTATTCTTCAAACAATTATTTCTGTACGTATTGTATAACTATTATTTCTTTATACATTTTATTCCCTGCCATCAAATTAATTTCTTCCATTTTATATAAAATAACTATCGAAAGAATTATGATGCATATTGTTAAGTTGTTTAAATATACAAAATGATTATTCCTTAAAACTTCAACTTTTACACAAGAGATATTTAGATCAGTGCTTGAGATATTAAGATCTATAACAAGAAATACTAAGATCTGTGACATTGTTAAGATCTATGCTTAAAATGGGGGTACGACGTTGGTAAGATTAATGTGTAAAGAAGGGACGCCGAGAAGATTAATGATTAAAAAGGTATGTCAATAAGATTGTGCAACAAGGTGTAAACCAGTACGATTATTATGCAAAATAGTGTGCACCGAATATATTTATATGTAAAAAGAGGTACGCAGATAGACATGATCAATGTGTGAAATACGATATGCCAAAATGAGTAATGTGTAAAAGAGGGTACATGATGAGATCGTGCAAAAAAGGTGTAAGCCGATAAGATTATTGTCTAAAAATGGTATTCACAGATACGATTAATATGTAAGGAGGGGTATGGCGATAAAATTAATCTTTAAAAGAGGTACGCCGATAAGATTAATGTAAAAAAGGTGTCCGCCGATAATATTAATGTATAACATGTATTTATAGTAAAATGTCATAACAAATTCAAAATCCCCTCTTAATCTTCATTTCACGCTACATACAAAAATATGGTTTATTGTATACATACTTAAATTTCTAAAAAGCTAGAAAAATACTTCTTTTCTTTTTGGATTACTTTCACCGACGAAACTTGCATGAATATTTTATTGGTCAACGTATTCCATTTTTATTTATCGCTTAAAAGTAACATGCATATAATTTGATGCAGGTACTGCTACTTAATTCTTTTGAAAGCCCTAAGTGCGTCCAAATTTTATTCTCGGCGGCGCAGGGAAGAACTACTTTTCCATATTGGACATTTCTCGCGGTGAAAGACGCATTCACCAAAAGTGTAAGAGGAAATCTTTCTCTCTCTTTTACTTCTAAAATACTGCCACACGATGATTAATTATTTCTCAACTTTTTCATTCACGGCGTTTGTGGGATCTTTTATGGCCGGTGGTATCGATTTTGTCTGCTGAGAAAGTAATTGGGTCGGAATTGTGTTCTATTCAATATCTCGGTCAAAAGTTTTTCAGTGTACGTTTTTATTTATTTATTTTTATCTTTATTATTATTCTTTTTTTTTCTTTTTACGGAGAAAGATTTTTGAGCACAGGTTTCCACGGTATTTTCCTATCTATGTTTACTCTTTCTACATTGCATTAAATTTTGACGTGAATAGCACATAACTTTTCTGCATGATGCAATGACTTAACTTTGTTTACAGTGAAGTAATATTATACGTAAAAAAAAAAGAAAGTCCGACCACAGTTGCAAAATTATATCGCAGAACAAAATGGAAAATATCATTGGACAGGGATTAATGCCTTCTACAAATATCAATATTTAAAATTTGCATAAGGAACCAACTGCATAGTTATTTTAACACTAACTCCGAAATCTTCAAGGGCAAACTTCATTGATCGTTACGTATTTGAATTCACAGAAAACTTTCATGCAGATTAAAAAAAAAAAAATCTGATGTGGGCAACACATGACTTTCCTTATATAATGCAATGAATTTACTATTTTTACAATAAAAAAATAGGTTTTTCTTATAGTAGCTATTTATATTCTTTCCAAGAAATTGAATTTTCGTCAATGAGTCGTCATTTTCACTGATTTAGTGTCATTTTTATCCATTTGGCGAGATTTCCGTTAATTTGGCAACATTTGAAAAAATCGCCAAATTGGCGACATTCCGCCAAATTTGGCGTCAAAATCTCGCCAAGTGTTATGGACGGAGAAATAAGTTATTCTTATAGCATATAAATAACTATTGGCGTTCAAATACAAAAGTATTACTCAAAGTATCTTTTCTCATGAATGGAACGAGCTAGATCCACGAGAACGGTGTCACCCAATTTATCGCATGATATTACATATGAAAAGTGAACATGTTTCTCAACAGCTAATATATTTTTTTTATTTATGGGATTTTTTGATAAATTTATTTAAATAATGTACAATATCTCGAGAACGGTTCATGTTAGCGTTCTAAAGTTTATGTCAATCGTTTTCTAAGGAAATATTACATTAGAAATGTCTATTTGGGTAACTTTATTAAAGGTTTTGATTTTTTCAAAATTTCACTCGACAATTTAGGGGGATTCTGAACATTCGATTGCGTATAAAAATAATAGGCTTCCAGTGTTTACGGATTGTGATTTTTGTACCAAATTTCGTTCGAATCGGTGCATTCGTTCGTCAGTTATCGTCTCCACAGACTCACTGACACACACACACACATACATACACACACACACACACACACACACACACACAGAGACATCCCCTCAAAAATGTTTGATTCGTAATCACGGATGTTTGAAACGTACTCTCCCGTCGAAAACTCGAATTCGAATTTTCGACCCCGTCACAATACTTTCTTTATACATTATGTATATAAGGAAAATAATAATGGAAAAAGGTCCAAAATTAACTGAGAAGATTCTTAAAAAATTGAACTCTAGCAGAAAGAGCGAATTTCGAACTGATAGTTTGATTCGACCAATATGTAATGTTCTGTCGCTTTCACTTATATGTTTTAATTTAATATTACGCATTGATAGTTGTTATTTTTCAAACATCGATAAATTAGGTGCAGTATTCGATGTTTTTAATCATATAGATAGATGGCTTTCAAAACACATACGAGGTTTTCTTCTAATAACTTTGGGAGTGGTCTCCAATAAGAGTAATAATCATCGAATTTCGAATAAAATTTGATAGCACACTCAATATTGCACGACGGATAAAACTAAAATTTTGTATATCGATGTTTTAAACGCACTTGTATCGAATTATGTCAAAACCATGAGTTGTTTCTATTCATGAATATTAATTTATTAAATAATAATAAAAATTTCAAATATATGTGAATATACAAATTCATATAAATTTTGTTTGGGTTTTTTATTAAAAAATCTGATGTGGGCAGCACATGACTTTCCTTATATACTACTTTCCGTATTTACTACTTTTACAATAAAAACAAAATAAGTCATTCTTATTATAGTAGATACTTATATTTTTTCCAAGATATTGAACTTTTATCAAATAGTCGTTATTTTCATTGATTTAGCGCCGTTTTTATCCATTTGGCGAGATTTTCTTTGATTTGGTAACATTTAAAAAGTCGCCAAGTTGGCGACATTCCACCAAATTCTTCGCCAAGTCTCGCCAAACGTTATGGACAGAGAAATAATTTATTCTTATAGCAGATAAATGACTATTGGCGTTCAAATGCAAAAGTATTACTCAAAGTATCTTTTTCCATGAATGAAACGAGCTAGGATCCACGAGAATGATGTCACCAAATTGATCACAGGATATTACATATGAAAAGTGAACATGTTTCTCAATAGGAAATATTTTTGTTTTATTTTATATAATTTTTTGATAATTTTTTTGAAAAATGTGCAATATCTCAAGAACGGTTCATTCTAACGTTCTAAAATTTATGTTAATCATTTTCTAATGAAAAATTAAATAAGAAATGTCTATTTGCGTAACTTTATTAGTGGTTTTGACTTTTTGATGATTTTTTCAAAATTTCACTCAAAATTTAGGGGGGGTTCTGAACATTCGATTGCGTTTCAAAACAACAGGCTTCAGTATTCACGGATTGTGATTTTTGTACCAAATTTCATTCGAATCGGTCCATTCGTTCGTCAGTTATCGTCTCCACAAACTCACTGACACACACACACACACACACATCACCTCAAAAATGTTTGATTTGTGATCAGGGATGCTGGAAACTCTCCCGTCGAAAACTCGAATTCGAATTTTCGACCCCGAATTTTCCTACATTATGTATATAAGGAAAGTAAAAAGTATGCAAGATTAGTTTTCTTCGAAAATTGCTGCATCGCGAATATATATATATATACAATATATATCTCCAAAATTTGAAAACCCATTTAACATTAGGATCAGCAAATTTCTAACACTTGCAAACAAATGAAAAATATTTTAAAAATGGTAAACATTTTAAAATCCCTTAAAATCAAAGATAACCAAATAAGTGGTTAAAAAGTCATTTATTAAAATTTTCTTATTACGGCATACAAAACCACATAGCCAAACCTAATATAGCCATTCCTTACATAGCCATTCCTTACATAGCCATTCCACATAGCCATTCCTTACATACATAATGTATAAGGAAAGTATTGTGACGGGGTCGAAAATTCGAATTCGAGTTTTCGACGGGAGAGCACGTTTCAAGCATCCCTGATCACGAATCAAACATTTTTGAAGTGATGTCTGTGTGTGTGTGTGTGTCAATGAGTCTGTGGAGACGATAACTGACGAACGAATGGACCGATTTGAACGAAATTTGGTACAAAAATCACAATCCGTAAACACTGGAAGCCTATTGTTTTTATACGCAATCGAATATTCAGAGCCCCCCTAAATTTTCGCGTGAAATTTTGAAAAAATCGTCAAAAATTCAAAACCGCTAATACAGTTACGCAAATAGACATTTCTTATGAAATTTTTCATTAGAAAACGATTGAGATAAATTTTACAACACTAACATGAACCGTTCTCGATATATTCCATACTTTTCAAAAAAATTATCAAAAAGTCATATAAAATAAAAAAAAAATATTTCCTTTTGAGAAACATGTTCACTTTTCATATGTAATACCATGCGATACATTGGAGGACATCATTCTCGTGGATCTAGCTCGTGCCATTCATGAAAAAAGATACTTTGAGTAGTATTTTTGTATTTGAACGCCAATAGTCATTTATCTGCTGTAGGAATAACTTATTTCTTCGTCTATAACGCTTGGCGAGATTTTGGCGACGAATTTGGCGGAATGTCACCAACTAGGCGACATTTTGAAATGTTGCCAAATTAACGAAAATCTCGCCAAATGGATAAAAATGACGCTAAACCAATGAAAATGACGATTGAGTGTCGAAAATTCAACATCTTGGAAAGCATATAAGTATCTACTATAAGAAAAACCTGTTTTTTTACTGTAAAAGTAGTAAATTTATTACATTATATAAGGAAAGTCATGTGTTGCCCACATCAGATTGTTTTTATAAGCAATCTAATGTTCAGAACACCCCTAAATTTTCGAGTGAAATTTTGAAAAAATTGTCAAAAAATCAAAACCTCTAATAAAGTTACACAAATAGACATTTCTTATGTAATTTTTCATTAGAAAACAATTGACATAAATTTTAGAACGCTAACATGAACTGTTCTCGAGATATTGCACATTTTAAAAAAAAATTATCATAAAATCATATAAAATAAAAAAAAATATTTCCTATTGAGAAACATGTTCACGTTTCATATGTAATACCATGCGATAAATTTGGTGATATCATTCTTGTGGATCCTAGCTCGTTCCATTCATGGAAAAAGATACTTTGAGTAATACTTTTGCATTTGAACGCCAATAGTCATTTATCTGCTATAAGAATAAATTAATTCTCCGTCCATAACGCTTGGCGAGATTTTGGCGACGAATTTGGCGGAATGTCGTCAACTTGGCGACTGTTTTAAATGTTGCTAAATTAACGAAAAGCTCGCCAAATGGATAAAAACGACTCTAAATCAATGAAAATGATGACTCACTGACGAAAATTCAATATCTTGGAAAGAATATAAATATCTACTATAAAAATAATCAATTTTTTTTACTGTAAAAGTAGTAAATTCATTGCATTATATAAGGAAAGTCATGTGCTGCTCACATCAGATTTTTTATTTTTAAAATCCGCTTAAAATTTGCTATAGAATCTATAATTTTAGGTTAAGCATATATGAAGATTATAATTAAAGTACCGCTGTTCAGAATGTTCTCTAGAGATACTATGTAGGGGTCGAAATTATATACTAAATTTGGTAAAAATGTTCTTAAAAACATGCGCATAGCAATTTCGCGAAAAGTAATATAATTCAAGTCACCTCCGTCAGGGGTCAGTTTAGCACTTATTAGCTGATATGGGCAGTACATGAATTTCCCTACATAATGCAATGATTTTACTTCTTTCACAGCAAAACAATGGGACACAAGATCTCTGGCATAAATTTTGACGTTGAATTTGTGAGGTCTAAATAACCTTTCGATTATTATTTTCCTCGGTTTGCATTATAATTTATGTTTCTTTAAACTAACCATTCTAACTGGTTCGGTTTTTAGACCAATGCCCGAGCTAATCAACATACGTTTCTGCGTTCCTGAAGTGAAACAATATAAGTTTCGGATCATGGGATATTAGAGGAAGATTCGAGAAGATTTCGACGTGAGTGAGTTGGCGTGCAGGAGAAGACATGAAAATAGATTTGGATGAGTGCGGAATTTGGCCGTCAGCGTAGTGGAAGGAAACCCACTTAGATACAACTATGACTGGGAGAGTATAGTATCCTGGGTTTGGCCGCAATACGGGGCGAGGTAAAAGGAATGCAATTATTGGTAAGCATAAAAACTTTGTAAATCGTCTACGCAGTAACAATTATCACCAGGGCCGGGTAGTATCTTCTATAATTGCAATTCATTCTGGGCATGTGCAATAACAGTATTCCCTGTGTCATTTAAACAGCCAGCTACTGTACTTTTCGTGAAGTCCACATTAAAAATAGTTCGATTTCAATCAGTGCAATCCTGTGTTATTGCCCTGGACCGAAAGGTCCTGTATATCCAGTAAAACGTAGGTTTGAGTTATGCCACTTTGTTGACAGAGATAAGTACGGATAGGTAATCCCCCACCATAAGTATACTCATCCATATAATAGAGTAACCAACAAGAACCGATAAGGCAAATACTCTACAAATTGTATAAGATTGGGCGCTTTTCAGGATGACAATATATTAAACTATTTCACAATACCCAATTAACTTATATTTAGCGCAAACATAATTTGGCAGTTGACAGCTATAAGAAAATGTTCTATTGTCTGTTTAGCAGTTAAGTCCATATATACACTATTATTACAACTTCTTAATTAACTTGATCTAATGCTTGTTTGCTTGACAGGGTGATTGAAATCAGCAGCCCTAACTAGTCAAATTCCATTTATCAATGCAATATGAAATTTGGCATGCTGATGATTTTTGAGGTACACTTAATTCTTTTGATTTTGAACCATATCGGGCTAGCCCATCCTGGACCCCTGTAGGAATGTGCTCCTTTTGGGAGAATAACTCGAGAAACGAAACAGCTAGAAAGTCCAAATTTAATATGTCTATGTCCAACATGATAATTATTTATTTACTTTTTTTATTTTGAACCTAACCGGCCCAGCCTATTCTAGACCCGCCAAGGGTCGTCGTTTGGGAATAACTTCGGAACCGGAGCAGAAAATTCAAATTTGATGTGTTGTTGTCTTTCATACATTTAAGTTACACACAAAAAATAAAAAGGAGTAATTTTAAAAAACTATGTTTTCTTTATTTTACTTTTGTAACTAAAAGTTAAGCTCGACAGGAGGCTTAAAATTGTGAAAGATTACCTCTCATTCCCTTGCCTATAACAGTTGGTCTCCTAAATCTTCGGACATAAGCGAGTCAGCCACTTCGCCCAATCAATATTAATTATTCCAATACGACTCCTTATCGGAGCATACAATTAATATACCACCCTTTACAAAGCACAATTAATTTAAGAAACTCTACCCCCCCCCCTCACAAAATATACTGATCTCACAAGCAATGAAACTTACTATATATTGAATCAACAATATTAATTCCCACCAAAGCAACAGGCATTATTAAAAAAAATTGAACGTAATTTTTTTAAAATATTGAATTTTCATCAATTGGCGCAATTTTCGTTTAGTTTTATTTCTGTCCATTCGGTAAGATTTTCGTCAATTTGGCGACATTTAAAAAAAATCGTCATGTTAACTATATTTTGCCAAATTTTTATTAATTCCGCAAGTGAACATATTTGAGTAGGATACTTACTACTTTTTAATGTGATGTAATATTTTTTTTTATAAATGCATTTGAAAAACATATAATATATCGTGAACGCTTCATGCTAGCGAGTTCTAAAGTTTATGCAAATCATTTTCTAATGAAAAATTATGTATAAAATGATCATTAATTTAACAGTATTAAATATCCTGCGATTTAAAATTAAAAAATTCACTCACAAATATGGTGATCTTCCAAACATTTGATCGCGTTTAAAATCAATAAGGTTTCAGTATTCACTGATTGTAATACTCATACAAAATTATATTTTAAAGGCTTCATTGCCACCTAAGCGATAACGAACGCCACCTAAGCTATAACGAACGCCACCTAAGCTATAAGAAACGCCACCTAAGCGATTTGGACAAAATTTGGGTAGCAAATTTCATACATTATGTAGATGCTAATGCAGAGAAAAAAATTAAAAAAGTATTTACTTTAGCTATAAAACGGAATTTTGCTTTGTTTCCGATAAATTCTACGGAAGAACACGTTTTAAGCACCTCTGAACTCGAATCCAATGTTTCTGATATGATATGATGTCTCTGTGTGTATATGTATGTTAGTATGTATGTGTGAATGTATGTTAGTATGTATATGTGAATGTATGTTAGTATGTATATGTGAATGTATGTTAGTATGTATGTGTGTATGTATGTTAGTTGTACATGGGTGTTCGTGAGCCTGTGGACGATATCTCACGAACGAATGAAGCGTTTCGAATATAATTTGGTACGATTATTACAATCGGTGAATACTGGAGCCCTATTGATTTTAAACGTAGTCGAATACTCGGAAGATAAACCCCCTCCAAATTTTTGAATGCATTTCTGAAAACATCAATAAAAAAAAATACTTTTAAGACTGTTAAATAAAAATTCACTTCATACGTAATTTTTAATTAGAAAACGATTGACACAAACTTTAAAAGGTTAACAGGAACCGTTCTTGAGATACTGCACGTTTTTCAAATGAATTTATAAAAAACAATTATATAAAATTAAAAAAAGTAGTAAGTATATCGTCAAATAAGTTCACCTTCCGTATGCAATATTATGCAACATCATTCTCGTGAATTTAGATCGTTTCATTCACGAGAGATGATACTTTTATCACCAAATGTTCATTTACGTGGTGTTAATTAAATGCCAGAGTCATTGTTCGTTGAATATCGTGCGCCATTATTCAGTTGTAAGAGAAGTAAGGTCATCGCATCATGTACGGAACGTTACTGGATGCTCACGTCAGATTTTTTTAACTAAATTGCTGTGTTATCAGTTCCGATGTGTTGAAAGGTTACTCGTACAACGTTTTATCGAGTTTGTATACCAGATATCGCTGTAGAGGGTTTTTAATGGAAATGCTTAATGGGGTGTATTTATGATCACTCGCTGCATCACCATTTAGGCGTAACAAATTAATAAAACATTTAATCGATAAATATAATGGTAAGAAATCGCTCACGCAGTCATCCTCTTCATCATCCCTTGACCAATTTTACAGTTTTTGCCACTATCCGTTAGGAAAGAGATATAGCATTAACAAGAAGAATAAAATTCTTTAAAGTTAGGCTTTGTAGACTTTTTTTTTTCTCCAGACTTTTTGAGACTCTGTCTTGATCCCGCATTTCCCGAGCTGAAGTACGACAAGTATTATGAAACCGGTCTACTTTTGACACTCGGTTTTAATCTCGCATGTCCCGAGCTGAAGAACGGCAAATACTGCGATACCGGTCTACGTTAGAGACTCGGTCTTGATCTCGCATTTCTCGAGCTGAAGAACGGCAAATGCTGCGAAACCGGTCTACGTTAGAGACTCGGTCTTGATCTCGCATTTCTCGAGCTGAAGAACGGCAAATGCTGCGAAACCGGTCTACGCCAACTGAAGGGATGACCAATTGAGCAATTCTTGCTCGTATGTGTTATTCTGTTAAAGAGCAGAAGTCTCTAGACTAATATAACAACGGATGGTAATATATTAGTCAGTTGACAAAAATAAAAGTGTAGCACATTTTATAAGGCGGTAAATTATTAATGTTTATATGAGTGTCTTGGATGGCAAGTATATTGTATCTTGGACGACAAATGCAGGGTGATTCGATACTCTCTGTATAAACTCTCTGCATAAACTGTATAAACTCTCTGTATAAACTGTATAAACTCTCTGTATAAACTGTATAAACTGTATAAACTCTCTGTAAAACGAGAGATATTAAACACTATAACAAACCTTTTTCGTTAATTAATGTATGTCCACAGAGGCGCTAGAACACGCTGCTGGGTGATGTGGCAATTTGTTATTTTTCGCCATCATTATTTGTAACGTTAACTTTGTGTAACATGGGGGATTTAACGAATGCTAAGATGGTTGACATGCATCTAGCGTGTAAAGGTGCTAATGGAGATGAAAAAACTGATGTAAGATTGTACCTTGAACGATACCCTAACAGACGTGTACCTAACCACCAAACACCTGCGCGTTTGCCCCGGCAACTGTATGAAAATGGTAAAACTATTGTAAAATTGCTGTACCACTGCTCATAAGTAAAAATGTTGTTCACATTTTCTGCTTTCCATTTATGTAACAACAGCGCCCTCTAGCACCATAGCGTGACGTTTGCGGACACATAAAACGTTTGTTTTGGTGTTCTCCATCTCTCTGTAAAGTTTGTACAGAGAGCTTCGAATCACCCCCACCCTGTGTATTAATGTCACGGACGGAAAATATGTTTATACCTAAGAAAGGAAAATATATTAATGTCTACTATAAGACGGTAAAAATATCAGTGCCTTGGGATGGCAAATATATTAGTCCTAAGGGGGGTAAAATTAGAAGTCCGCCTCTACATGTGCAAAACCGGAAATCATTCCTAAATCGTTCTAAACTCTTCAAAAGGCTGTATATCTACTCTTGTTCGTAGTCCAAAGTATTCACAACTCAAATTTCTATGAATGAACAATAGCTCCATAAAATTCCAAAACTGATATATTAATCTTCACTCCCCCCCCCCCCTCCTCTCTAAAAAGCAGCAAGCGTTAAAATACCCTTTTAATTATTATCTATCGTATCTGTCCAGATATGCAGTTTTCGGTTTTTGAACCCTGCCCAGGAAAAAGGAACCGCCCTATATCGTTCTCTCTTTCTCTAGGACTGGACTTGGTCCAGTGGACGAGAGGTCGATGACCATTGACATTTAGAAGGGCTGGTCAAGGACGGCGTTCCCTTAATATTTCTTTTCTTCTTTTCTGGGGAATTTGCTGGGGCAGATTGAGCATGAAATGGATTATATCTGGAAAAGCTCTTTTTCAAGGTGTGGAAAACAAACAGACGTCCAAATCAACTTCATAGTTATTAGTGATCACAGCTAAGGCAAATACGTGACGCTAATACAAAACTTGCTACTTCGAGCAGTTAATGTAGTAGCAATTGTTTGAAAATAATTTAAAGTATCCAGCACATGACTTTTCCTACGGATTAATATATTTCGGCATTTTGGGGAAACAGTAACTAACGCAAGCAAGAAATTTATAAAAGAGCGTTTCATAGGGGTTATTAGTATACACGCACTTCATTTTAAACGGAAGTATTAAGCATTTTTATACTCTTTCGCACACTTATTTCGTACAGGCATACGTATTTTTGGAAAAACAGGAAGTGGATATCCTCAGTAAACTTCCTATTCCCTCCGAAATTCAATTCCGAATCCATATCAGTCTTCATAGCCAATCCTAAGAAATGGGATTTTCAAAAAAATTTTTTAAACGGAAGTGAAAAAAAAATCAGAAGTGGTAATACTTACTGGCACTCCCTACTCCGTTTGAAATTTGATGTAGAATTCATATCAGTCATTATCTGAGATGCATATTTCCTATTTTGATAAATAAATATTACAAGAAAAATACAATGTTTTAATCGAAAGTTATATTTTCAGGAGTGGAAATCCTTAGTCTCCCCCCCCCCCCTTATGGAATTTGATACTGAATACATATTAGTCATTATCTAAGTTCTATCGATAGCAATACTGAGAAAGATGCTTCAAGGAAAATTTTTGAACCGGAAGTGGAAAGTTTTATTAAACCATCCGGCGTACACCATGTTGAATCCATATCAGTTATTGTCTAAGTTCTATATATATAACCAATCTTGAAACATATATGTTTTGAGTAAAATGAAATGTTTTCATTGGAAAATAAAAAATCTGATGTGGGCAACACATGACTTTCCTTATATAATGCAATGAATTTACTACTTTTACAAAAAAAAAAAATCTGATGTGGGAAACACATGACTTTCCTTATATAATGCAATGAATTTACTATTTTTACAGTTAAAATAAACGTTATTCTTATAGTAGATACTTATATTTTTTGAAAGAAATTGAATTTTCTTCAATTAGTCGTCATTTTCATTGATTTAACGTCATTTTTATCAATTTGGCAAGATTTTTGTTAATTTGGCAACATTTCAAAAAGTCGCTAAGTTGGCGACATTCCGCCAAATTGGTCGCCAAAATCTCGCCAAGCGTTATGGACGAAGAAATAAGTTATTCTTACAGCATATAAATGACTATTGGCGTTTATATACAAAATTATTACTCAAAGCATCTTTTTTCATGAATGGAACGAGCTAGATCCACGAGAATGATGTCACCAAATTTATCGCATGGTATTACATGTGAAAAGTGAACATGTTTCTCAATAGGAAATATTTCTTTTAATATTTTATATAACTTTTTGTAATTTTTTTTTTTAAATGTGCAATATCTCGAGAACGGTTCATGTTAGCGTTCTAAAATTTATGTTAATCGTTTTCTAATGAAAAATTACATAAGAAATGTCTATTTGCGTAACTTTATTAGCAGTTTTGATTTTTTGACGATTTTTTCAAAATTTCATTAGAAAATTTAGGAGGGTTTTGAACATTCGATTGCGTATAAAAACAATAGGCTTCCAGTGTTTATGGATTGTGATTTTTGTACCAAATTTCGTTCGAATCGGTCCATTCGTTCGTCAGTTATCGTCTCCACAGACTCACTGACACACACACACACACACACACACACATACTTTCACACACACACACACACACATCACTTCAAAAATGTTTGATTCGTGATTAGGGATGCTTGAAACGTGCTCTCCCGTCGAAAACTCGAATTCGAATTTTCGACCCCGTCACAATACTTTCCTTATACATTATTGTATATAAGGAAAGTAAAAAGAACCGGAAGGCCCTCTACATCTTCCATAATTTGATGCTGAGTCTGTAATAGTCAGTAATAGTCTATAATAGTCATTTAAGTTCTATCTATAGCAGATCTTGAGAAATAAAGGCCTCACAAAAGTTCCTCGTAAAAGCAATAGTATGACAAAATGTTTGCCACCCACCAATAAGAGTTTTATTATAAATTAATCTAGCTAAAACCAAGACTTACTGCTGTTACTTATTAAAATGTTCCCTCGAAATTTCATGAAAGTCGCTTGATTCTATCGTGGGATATCTCACTCCCTGTGGAAAAGTATAAAGTTTAAAATCTCTAGTACGTTTCTTGATAAGAGCCAAACAATGATGTTCATTCAGGTATGGTTGAAAGTATTTACAAGACACTTGCTTATTTGATTACCATTTCTTAATCTTTTCTATTTCATTAAAACAATATGTTCAAAAAGTAAATGAAGAGTTTTTTCGCAGTTTGATTTCAACAAAAATCCAAAGCACTCTTCTATTTGCTTATTAAAACGATAGTAGCAAAATATCTGTTTCAATAACATACTCACAGACATCAACAAAAAGAGTTAATTCGTTTTCAGAGATGCTCAAAACGTGTAAATTCACTAAAATTCAATAAAAGGAATTCGAATTTTCGAATACCCATCACAAAGGAGTCGAATTTTCGTATACCATCACAAGGGAGTCGAATTTTCATATACCCATCACAATACTTTGTATATACAATGCACTGCAGAGGAAGTATTTCCGGATATTAAATACTATAGTTTTCTATTCCAAATAATTTACAAAACAATTAAAATTTTATTAAAATCTACAAACCTATTATTATCTATTAAAATTTTATTAAAATTTAAAAGCCTAGTATTAGCTATTAAAATTTATAAACTTATGGCAAACATATTATTACCTATTAATATTTTATTAAAATTTAAAAAAATTTTAGTACCTATTAAAATTTTATTAAAATTTATAAACCTATGATAAACATATTATTACCTATTAAAATTTTATTAAAATTTACAAATATATTATTAAAATTTTTACGTTTTATACATACATAGGAAAATGCATACTGGATGAATTATAGTAAGATCGAGAATTGTAGTTGGAGTTTTTAGTGGATTTACCTATTTTGAAAATTTTTGCATTTTAATCGAATGTTTTTGAGGTGGTGTCTATTGGTATGTGTGCCTGAGTGTGAACAAAAGAGTAAGTGGATATGACGTATGAGCTGTTGTATAACAGTGAGCATGATATTTCAAGAACGAACGTATATTGGTGAGCATATTACAATCTTTATATACAAGAACCTTATTGATTTTGAGCACAATCGAAACATTAAAAAAAAAAAAAGATCCCAAACTTTCTCAACGTCTTTTAAAATATGTCAGTATATGGGCTCTTAAAAAAGTTTTCTCCAATAACTTAGTAAGGAAAGGTCCATGAAAGTACACATTAAGACTATCTACAGTAAAATAACCATACCTAATGGAATAAAAGGGATTCGCAACGCCCTTAAAGGATAATTAAAAAATCTGATGTCGGCAACGCATGACTTTCCTTATATAATGTAATGAATTTACTACTTTTACAATAAAATAAATAGGTTTTTCTTATAGTAGATACTAATATTCTTTCTAAGATATTGATTTTTCGACAATTAGTCGTCATTTTCATTGATTTAGCGTCATTTTTATCTATTTGGCGAGATTTTCGTTAATTTGGCAACATTTCAAAAAGTCGCCAAGTTGGCGACATTCCGCCAAATTCGTCGCCAAAATCTCGCCAAGCGTTATGGACGAAGAAATAAGTTATGCTTACAGCACATAAATGACTATTGGCGTTCAAATACAAAAGTATTACTCAAAGTATCTTTTTTCATGAATGGAACGAGCTAGATCCACGAGAATTATATCATCCAATTTATCGCATGGTATTACATATGAAAAGTGAACATGTTTCTCAACAGGAAATATTTTTATTTTATTTTATATGACTTTTTGATAATTTTTTTGAAAAATGTGCAATATCTCGAGAACGGTTCATGTTAGCGTTCTAAAATTTATGTCAATCGTTTTCTAATGAAAAATTACATAAGAAATATCTTTTTGCATAACTTTATTAGTGGTTTTGATTTTTTGACGATTTTTTCAAAATTTCATTCGAAAATTTAGGGGAGTTCTGAACATTCGATTGCGTATAAAAACAATAGGCTTCCAGTGTTTACGGATTGTGATTTTTGTACCAAATTTGGCTTGAATCGGTCCATTCGTTCGTCAGTTATCGTCTCCACAGACTCACTGACACACACACACACACACACACACACACACACACACACACACACACACACACTCACACTTACACACACACACACACACACACAGACATCATTCCAAAAATGTTCGATTCGTGATCAGGGATGCTTGAAACGTGCTCTCCCGTCGAAAACTCTAATTCGAATTTTCGCCCCCGTCACAATACTTTCCTTATACATTATGTATATAAGGAAAGTAAAAAATGGGATAGCGAGATAGGAAAAAGGGAGTCATATACAAAGTAGTAGAGTATTAGGGAAACTGAAAAGTCCATTTCTCTTTTGGACTTCGGGTTTGTTCGTTCCCTTAAATATTTTTTTTTTATTTTATATGACTTTTTGACAATTTTTTTGAAAAATGTGCAATATCTCGAGAACGGTTCATGTTAGCGTTCTAAAATTTATGTCAATCGGTTTCGAATGAAAAATTACATAAGAAATATCTTTTTGCATAACTTTATTAGTGGTTTTGATTTTTTGACGATTTTTTCAAAATTTCATTCGAAAATTTAGGGGAGTTGTGAACATTCGATTGCGTATAAAAACAATAGGCTTCCAGTGTTTACGGATTGTGATTTTTGTACCAAATTTGGTTTGAATCGGTCCATTCGTTCGTCAGTTATCGTCTCCACAGGCTCACTGACACACACACACACACACACACAGACATCATTCCAAAAATGTTCGATTCGTGATCAGGGATGCTTGAAACGTGCTCTCCCGACGAAAACTCTAATTCGAATTTTCGCCCCCGTCACAATACTTTCCTTATACATTATGTATATAAGGAAAGTAAAAAATGGGATAGCGAGATAGGAAAAAGGGAGTCATATACAAAGTAGTAGAGTATTAGGGAAACTGAAAAGTCCATTTCTCTTTTGGACTTCGGGTTTGTTCGTTCTCTTGCACGGCCGAAGGGGATCCAGCGTATTCCCGAATCGCTGGAATTATCAAATTATGTTGAATTATCTTTTTATTTGTGCTTATGTACGTTGCTCAAGCTTTCCTAGAACTTCGCACAAAGTGTATTTTATTTATTGATTTGTAGAGTATTACCTATTGAATTAGAATAGACAATAAAACTGTTACAGAAGGTATTTATTTCACACAATATGTTTATTTTCGAATATCTGTCTCGTTCAGAAATGATAAAATAAACAACACTTGCGGGCGCAAGAATCAATGCACAGTCTGTTCAAACTGCCCTCCGTCAACAAACATACACGTTTGAATTCGAGAAAGAATAGGTCCACGTACCTTGACAAGCATTGCATGTGTCAACTTCTTACGACTGCCCCTGATGATGCCACTTTTTGACAGGTATTTATTACTTTCCCTATACGCGTTTCGTGCGCACCGGGTGTCGATTACTACTCATAATCCTCTACAACTTTCTAACTGAGATTTTTCTTCTCTCTCTTGCTTTGTTGCCGAATTCATTATTCTAATTTTTCTAATTCTCCGCTAGGGGGCGTTGTAATCTGGACCCGACATAGCCCAACTGGGGCCCGGGGCAAACATTCCCCCTTTTCACTTCTCGATATATATGAAATGAACAAAAATACTTTTTCAAAAACATAACTGCATTCTAGAAAATATACAAAATGTGGTTCTTGCCTATTTTAATGGAATTTAAATTATTGACAGCTTTCTTATCATAGCCAACATGCTAAATGAGTGAAGTTAATCCCCATATATCCCCAAAATAAATCTATCCACTGGGCAAACATATCTCGATGATATGCTTTTTTTTTTTTTTTTTGAAGGAAGCAGCCGTTAATTTTTCGATGTTGCAATTGTTTAATTTGGGGCCCCTCTAGTGCGGGGGCCCGAGGAAACTGCCCCGTATGCCCCTGCATTAGTCAGGCTCTAGTCGTAATCACTTTTATTCGATCGAACATGATCTCTTTACCATAGATAAACCTAAACGTGTATACTTATATACATAATGTATAAGGAAAGTATTGTGACGGGGTCGAAAATTCGAATTCGAGTTTTCGACGGAAGAACACGTTTCAAGCATCCCTGATCACGAATCGAACATTTTTGAAGTGATGTATGTGTGTGTGTGTGTCAGTGAGTCTGTGGAGACGATAACTGACGAACGAATGGACCAATTCGAATGAAATTTGGTACAAAAATTACAATCCATAAACACTGGAAGTCTGTATTTATACGCAATCGAATGTTCAGAACCCCCCTAAATTTTCGAGTGACATTTTGAAAAAATCGTCAAAAAATCAAAACCTCTAATAAAGTTACGGAAATAGATATTTCTTATGTAATTTTTCATGAGAAAACGATTGACATAAATTTTAGAACGCTAAAATGAACTGTTCTTGAGATATTGCACATTTTTCAAAAAAATTATCAAAAAGTCATATAAAATAAAAAAAATATTTCCTATTGAGAAACATATTCACTTTTCATATGTAATACCATGCGATAAATTTGGAAACATCATCTAGTGGATCTAGTTCGTTCCATTCATGAAAAAAGATACTTTGAGTAATACTTTTGTATTTGAACGCCAATAGTCATTTATCTACTGTAAGAATAACTTATTTCTACGTCCATAAAGTTTGACGAGATTTTGGCAACGAATTTGGTGGAATGTCGTCAACTTGGCGACTTTTTTAAATGTTGCTAAATTAACGAAAATCTCGCCAAATGGATAAACATGACGCTAAATCAATGAAAATGACGACTCATTGACGAAAATTCAATATCTTGGAAAGAATAAAAATATCTATTATAAAAATAATCTATTTTTTTTACTGTAAAAGTAGTTAATTCATTGCATTATAAAGAAAGTCATGTGCTGCCCACATCAGATTTTTTAGAAAGTTATTACGGAATTTAAGGACTTAACTATAGGAATTCCCTGTATAATATAGCACATAGCGTTAAATAAACAATCATTTTGCGCGTTATATTTCGTTAGAAAATTGAGGACGCTTAATTTGAAATGTTAATATGAAATATTAGAAGTTATTTAGTGAGGGGAACACGTTATTGGCATTTGATTTTAAGTAACTCATTTAAAGTATCGAATCATTAAATTGTTCATACGCACAAAACTCTCATTACAAATACAGTCGAGACCCATTAGATCAAACACCGATATAACGAAAAATCCGTTTAAGCGAAATAAAGACGTTTCCCCGGCAAAAAATACATTACTATAAATTATGTTCATTATTTATAAAAAGGAATTTTCATTATAATAATTTAAATATTTTATCATTAATTTTGTTCATTTTTATATACTATCTTAAAAGAGTACATAAAGTTGAGTTTAAAATATTTTAAAGTACTGGTATCAATCGAAATGATTCAAAAAAATCTGATGTGGGCAGCACATGACTTTCCCTGTAGACTTATATTCACGTTCTCTCTATTTTAATTCAATTTAATTCACTTGTAATTCAATTTTCGTTCTCATTTGATAACTGGACTTATTTTCAAAGGTGGCATAGAGAAAATACGAAAAATTAAAATATCTCGAGAACGGCTAGTCCTAGTGTAATGGGGTTGGTCTTATTTTTTTCTGCGTTAAAAATTACGTATTAAACAAGCATTTAATGGATATATTTGAGCATAAGTAGTTTTTATTTTAGATTTTGGCGATTTTTGCGGGCCATTTTACAAGAAAAGGCAGGTCATTTTTTTCCGAATCGTACCAAAATCTAATCAGCACCAGCGTGGCCCATAAGCGACTTATCTACTGAATTTTGTGAAATTCAATCCATTAGTTTTTCAGCTAGAGTGGATACAAACTTTTGCGAGCCATTTCGCAAAAAACGGCGGGTTCTTTTATCCCGAATCGTACACAAAACTAATCAGCACCAGATTCGACCACAAGTGACTTACCTACCAAATTTTATGAAATTCGGTCCATTCGTTTTTAGTTAAAGTGGATACAAAATCTGCACAGACACACAGACGTCACGCTAAAAATATTTTTTTCCTATTTTAGAGGTCTCGAAACGCGCAGATCCGTCGAAAACTCGAGATGCGATTTTCGGCATAATTCCAATACTTTCCCTATACATTACCATGTATTGCAGGGAAAGTAAAATAAAAAGGTGAAATTCCGCTATTACGAAATTTTGTTATTCAAGTTTGTTACAACGGGATTTCACTGTAGCAGCATCCAAATGAATTTCGCATTTTTTTCTCACTCTTTGACATGAAATAGTCTGCATAAATTCCTTCAATTAAGGCGAGAAATTTTAATAGTTGCCACGCTTTTAGGAGCCTATATTGGAGGCTGATCCATTCAATCCAAGCAGCCAGCTTCAGGCTTCTTAAATTCAAATTCTGCAATTTTCTTAAATTCAAATTCTGCAAATTTCTTTCCAGAGTTTCTTGTAATAATCCAAGAATGAACTGGGCCGTCGCAGCCTCGTGCAGTCTTTAAAACATTTGAAGTCGGTTGGGTGGTAAAACTGAATTGGGCGAGTTCCGTATAGATTCGCAAGATTGTGGCTTGTTTTCTTGTGCAGACACTGCATGTATCGACAATTCCATGCTGACAAGCCAAAAAGTGCGAAACCGGTTGATGGATGCTGGTATCAGTAATGAGAGCGCAATTCTAATTCTATATGAGACAGTAAATACATCTGTGGAAAATTAACTGTAGTGTGGCCCAACTCGCTTTTCTCATACTAGAATTCATTTTTCAAAATTTGAAAAATCGATATCGTGGGTCCAAGCGATTACAACTATAGCCTGTTAACCTTCACTTTAAAGGGCTTTAAAAAATCTTTCGATTCATATCATACTTCACATTGTACCTCCCGGGGGGGTATAACTTGCCCCCCAAGGTGGACTAATGACGTCACGAAGAAAAAAATATTTGTATCGCGGCTATTTTTCACAACAATGGTTCAAACTATTAAGTCTCGTGATTATTGAGCTATAAATAAACCCTTTGACGCATGATTCTGTCAAATTTTGTCCTATGCTACCATTTAAAAAAAAATAGAGAATTTCGAATAAATTTCGAACTTTTCGCTCGAATTTATAAAAAATTCTATCTAGCTCTAAATTTTTTTTATAATAAAGCCGGATATAAACTTTCATGAAAATCCTTTAATATTTGTGGTTGCTATTGTGTACACAAGAAATCGACCACATACAGACAGATGGACATCACTCCAAAAATAGTCAAAACGTGTTCAGGAGGTCTTAAAATACATATTGACATCATAATCTCGAAATCGAAAATTTCCGTGAAAACGATACTTTCTCAATACTATATGTGACAAAGTAAGACTCTAAAATCCCATAAAGCAATTTTTTATCAGTCAGCAACTTAAAATATGAGTCCTTTGATTGGCAGTAATATGTTTAAATCATCAATCAAGCCATCAACATAGCAGCAAGAGAAAACGAACGTTGTGGATGAAAATCGTCTTTCTCTGCCGATAGGCTACCCTCACTGGAGAAACAGTTTTACAGGTAAAATAGAACTTTCTCCAACGAGTTATAGCTACAGCCATTGAGAAGGAATAGAATCTATTCCTTCTCGATGACTACAACCTTAAATTAGGAAAGGTAGTTTTCACGTAAATATCGTAAATCCATTAAGAACAGTTTTAGTTAAATATATTTGTATGAATGTGTGTATGTATACCACGTGTATGTATATCATGCAAGTACATGTATGTATTTACAGGACTAGTAGTGGTCACTAAATGTCACATCTGCACATTTAATAAAAGTTCTGAATATCAAAAACCGTTTCAAATGAATGCATAAAAATGGAGCACATTTTAGAGCTTTGGGGATATGAAAATTGTGATATATAAAACAATATTTCATCTCTAATCACTGTTACTTTATTTTCAACATTTAGAGGTATTTTAGACTAAAAATCAAGCATTATTTTTCAATAGTTTGATTTGAGGAATAGCCAACAAACGATTTCGGTATGCAAAACGTAACTCGCTTATCGTAGTTACCCCAATCGAATCAAAACTGATAAAACATAGCAGAAAATTCGTCTGCTGAAACCATAAATTAAAATAGCTCAAAAACGATAGACCTTACACTAATCGAATTAATATCGAAAATTCAGGATACTTTTTCTGCGCATGATAATATAAAAACGAATGTTTTTGTTTAGCCGTTCTTTGTTAATAATGGAAGAATATTAGAACAAAAAATTCTGAGATTTATAAATTTTTTGAACAAAATTCCAAGATTTAAATTTTTTTTATTACTATAGGTCAAATCCTCCGTGAAATAAAAGTTTGAAGTTTCTACCTTCAGAGTAGTTCATTGTAATTCTTCACTTAATCAGTCAGTCTCACTCGTGTATATAATATAGATAATTCAAGAAGGAATAAGCTTATTGTTATGAAACTTTGTGTCGATACATTGTGAAAAAACTTGAACTATAATTTTACAGGAAAATTCTAAATCAGAATCTTTGTCAGAAAATGTATAAAAAAATATATTCCCATAAATTATTTCAAATGGACCTTATTACAATACATTACCATGTATTTTAGGAAAATTATAATATACAAAAGCCACTAACATTGTAGAAATTTAAAAATATATTCATTTCAGTTTATATGAATTCACAAAAATAATTTCATAAGAGAATGTGGAAAACATTGAAGAAGTCCGTCTAACTATCCTATTTGCAAATGCCTCTAAAATAAAAATTATAAAATATTCAAATAGGACGGTGAACCACATAAAATGACGTCACAATACACCGTTTGTCCATGTGTATTTCTAGACTTTGATAATCCTATCAAAAAAATTTCTACTGTAGAACGTCATCGCCCCAATGATACGTTTCAATACAGCTTCTTGAAAAATGTTTAAAACAAGAAAGATCAATCATCGGGGGCGTATTTAAGAGGACGGGTTAGGGGTTCAATTCCCCCCCCCCCCTCGAAATTGAAAAGTTTCAAAATGCTTCCTAAACACACGTGTGATAGAAAAAAAATCTACGGAATCCCCATTCTGAAGTCGTTCTGAAAACCTTGAACTCGAAAAACAATCCGTTGAAGGTTAACTTTAACCCCAATAAAAAGAATAAATAAATAAATAATAATAAAAAAATTGAACAAGCATGAAGTCTTTAAAAACTAGAATTCTAAAAGAGTGCTTCGACTACTGCGTAACTGCAATAGGGAGGGAATTCTCTTACTGTAGTAAAACCAGAAGTCTCCAAATATGGAAAAATCCTAGTTCCTGAAGCTGGCAGAAGACGCTAAGATCAGAAGTCAGTTATTTAGTGATTAGATGCCTGTACGGGTCTAATTTAAATTTTTACCCGGTCCGAAACATTAAGATTTGACTCGGCCAAAACCCAAGATTTTTTTAAAATAATTCATCCGAGCCTGACCCGTCCCAAAAGAACTCAAAGCTAGTCCCAACGCGGCCCATTCTGGATTTTTTTGCAATACATTGAAACCTTTTGCCTCGTATGATCATCCAAATTTGCCATTTAAGGCATGTTAATCCATATTAGTCATTATAACATTATATATACTGTATGTAATATTAAGCACAAGTGTTATATTACATACAGTAATAAATTATAAAGAACCCGAATTTGAAAAGTCTGTACAATTCAAAAATGAGCATTACTATAAAGTGTGTCTTTATTTATAATTCTGGTTTGATAATATCAGAGAATAAGAAAACGATTCTTCCTTGAGATTATGTTTAAAAAAATGCTTTATTCACCTATTTAAGTTATCAGTGAACAATGTAATGTCCTTTTGTTAGAGCTCATTTGCACCCAATATTCTTGACTGCAGTGGTAGAAAAACAAATACGTCATATGCCACAATTGTTAGTGCTTTTAAAAATATTTCAATGCGATTAAACTTTCTATGTAAGTATACATAGGTATTATTTTCTTTGATTGCAACATAATTATGAATATTTTTAAAATTTAATAATTTTAACTTAAAAGTGGTAGATGTTTAGAATACAAATATAAAAAATCTGATGGGGGCAACACATGTGACTTTCCTTATATAATGCAATGAATTTACTATTTTACAGTTAAAAAAATGTATTTATATAGTAGTAATAATATAGTAGTAATAAATATATAGTAGTAATTATATAGTAGTAATAAATAAAAATGTATTTTTATAGTAGATTCTTATATTCTTTCCAAGGTATTGAATTTTCTGCAATTAGTCGTCATTTTCATTGATTTAACGTCATTTTTAGCAATTTGGTGAGATTTTTGTTAATTTGGCAACAATTAAAAATGTCGCCAAATTGGTGACATTCCGCCAAATTCGTCGCCAAAATCTCGCTAAGCGCTATGGACGGAGAAGTAAGTTATTCTTACAGCGGATAAATGACTATTGGCGTTCAAATGCAAAAGTATTACTCAAAGTATCTTTTTTTCATGAATGGAACGAGCTAGATCCACGAGAATGATGTCACCCAATTTATCGCGTGATATTACATATGAAAAGTGAACATGTTTCTCAATAGGAAATATCTTTTTTTACTTTATATAACTTTCTGATAATTTTTTTGAAAAATGTGCAATATCTCGAGAACGGTTCATGTTAGCGCTCTAAAATTTATGTCAATCGTTTTCTAATGAAAATTTACATAAGAAATGTCTATTTGCGTAACTGTATTAGCGGTTTTGATTTTTTGACGATTTTCTCAAAATTTCACTCAAAAATTTAGGGGGGTTCTGAACATTCGATTGCGTATAAAAACAATAGGCTTCCAGTGTTTATGAATTGTGATTTTTGTACCAAATTTCGTTCGAATCGGTCCATTCGTTCGTCAGTTATCGTCTCCACAGTCTCTCTCACACACACACACACACACAGACATCACTTCAAAAATGTTTGATTCTTGATCAGGGATGCTTGAAACGTGCTCTCCCGTCGAAAACTCGAATTCGAATTTTCGACCCCGTCACAATACTTTCCTTATACATTATGTGTATAAGGAAAGTAATAAATTCAAGGATAATAATTCATCTTATCCATATATATGTATTAATCTTAAATTTTGCTTAGTTTGCTCAAATAAATTTTCATTCAATATTTGTTACAGGAAAGAAATCGACGGAATTGTGTTTTAATTTAAGGATAATGCTTATTTAATTTTGATAATTTAGAAACATTCGGAATCTAATAACTGAAATTAAAATCACAGAAAAAATTGAAAATAAAATATCAGTGTTAAATTTTAAAGTAAACAGTATCCATTTCATTTCACAGTTTCATCACCAGTCAAGCAATCACAGTACAAAAGTGATTAAACTTTTTTGCGATACATTTAAAAATATAACAAATTGTAACTCGCACTTGTCCCATGATAATAACCGAATGACCGTTTCGTCAAAAATTAAATTTGGAATGTATTTTTTCCCTATTAGATTTATATATCACATGATGTTACGAAACATGACATCTGGTACATAGGCGTCCTATATTTATTTTGCTGCGTTTAAGCCAGAAATAAGCGAAAAGTAACGTCTTATTTTGACTTCGGAATGTCGTCTAATAAATATTCAATTTTTACATGAAATTATAATTTTTCTATATCTGGTTCTAATTTATCCATCTGCATTCTCCGTACAGGGAGACTTTTATCTGCTAATTTAATTTTTTTTTCACATGTAATTTCAAATTATTTTCGATTTCAATTTTGAGCTAATTTTGGCTTTTTTATTTATTTTGACCTGGCCTAACCCAACCCGAATTTGATAAAACGTGGCTCGAGCCTGACCCGTGAGTCACGTCGGGCCTAAGTCCACGGACTAGGTCTGAACCCAAGGAACAGGTCGGGCCCAAGCCCGGTATCGTGCAGACCTCTAACTTAAACTTCTTAAGATTGATATTTAAAACTAACCCCCCACCCCCCACCCCCCCACCCCAAATTGAATTTCAAAATATGCCACTGTCAATCATGCATAAAGCATTGATTATGAAACACTTTCCAACTGAAATGCAGTTTTATTGGTACATCTCTAAAATGTGGCACATTCAACAGTGATATTTTTTAAATTATCACAGTACTTGAGTAATTTATTATACTTGAAAACTTAAAACATCACCGAAAGCGACAATGCTAGTTACACAAAATAAACTTTATTCAAATGTCATCCCCGTAATATAAATCGTTAGCCTCTCTATGTAAAATCAATGAATATTTCATTCATATCACTCACTCCATCCAAACTCTAGAGCTAAATAATTTTGCGTGAAAAGAAAAATCAGCAATTTTTATACAACTCACCTTACAACCGATTAATTTGTTTACATTCTGCATGATATAGAAATTAAGATTCGTTGTAGGTGTAATCAAAGTTTAGTGATCATTTAAAATAAAAAATATTGTAATTGCGTTGGCACAGAATTTAGATACACAGATAATATGTAAAAATAAAGGGGCTTTAGGTCGAATGCAACACTAACTATAAATTTAAACGATTTTTAAACATCATTATACAGGGTAAAAATCTGATGTGGGCAACACATGACTTTCCTTATATAATGTAATGAATTTACTACTTTTACAGTAAAAAAATAGGTTTTTCTTATAGTAGATACTAATATTCTTTCCAAGATATTGAATTTTCGACAAATAGTCGTCATTTTCATTGATTTAGCATCATTTTTATCCATTTGGCGAGATTTTCGTTAATTTGGCAACATTTCAAAAAGTCGCCAAGTTGGCGACATTCCGCCAAATTTGTCGCCAAAATTTCGCCAAGCGTTATGGAAGAAGAAATAAGTTGTTCTTACAACAGAAAAATGACTATTGGCGTTCAAATACAAAAGTATTACTCAAAGTATCTTTTTTCATGAATGGAACGAGCTAGATCTACGAGAATGATGTCACCCAATTTATCGCATGGTATTACATATGAAAAGTGAACATGTTTCTCAATACCAAAAATATTTTTTTTCATTTTATATGACTTTTTAATAATTTTTTTGAAAAATATGCAATATCTCGAGAACGGTTCGTGTTAGCGTTCTAAAATTTATGTCAATCGTTTTCTAATGAAAAATTACATAAGAAATGTCTATTTGCGTAACTTTACTAGTGGTTTTGATTTTTTGACGATTTTTTCAAAATTTTATTCGAAAATTTAAGGGGTTCTGAACATTCGATTGCATTTAAAAACAATAGGCTTCCAGTGTTTACGGATTGTGACTTTTGTATCAAATTTGGTTCGAATCGGTCCATTCGTTCGTCAGTTATCGTCTCCACAGACTCACTGACACACACATACACACACACACACACACACACACAGTCACAGACATCACTTCAAAAATGTTTGATTCGTGATCAGGGATGCTTGAAACGTGCTCTCCCGTCGAAAACTCAATTTCGAATTTTCGACCCCGTCACAATACTTTCCTTATACATTATGTATATAAGGAAAGTAAAAAATGAATGCCATATTTTTATTTTTTCAATATATTTCATTTTTTCAACCCGGGTTAAATCCGAAACTAATTAGGTGATATTATGCATTTATATTCCCATATGTCCCACAGACCGTCTCAACAATATACTACAAATTTTTTTTCGATATATTCATTTCTACGGCAGTTATAGTGAGAACGGACAGGTAGACAGACAGAATGATCAAAGCCATAAACACTTTTAAACTATTTTGGGAAAGTATTGAAAAGGAATATAAATGCGTATGAAAAATAAGATACAAAATTGTTATATTATGGAATCTCCCTCTGACCTTCAAATTCGCAAACATTCCCGAAAAGACTACTTTTTCCATTAGTTAGTGCCAACGAATGGCAACAATTATTCACTGGAATTTCTTGAGATGGGGGAAAACAGCACAGTCCGGAGAAAAGGCAACGCCCAAGGGTCAATGTATCCGCCTACACAGCATTATTGCAGGCTGCACGCACTGTGCTATTATAACCCCTTCTTCCAGAAGGGCTGTGCGAATAATAAAATCTCACTCAATTCATTTGAATTTTTATTTTGTAGGTTATTTTTAAAGAGATTAATAAAGAAAATAATAATAAAAAAAAATAATAAAAAGACGGAATAACTTTTAAGGGATTTTAGAATTCATAACTTTTCAAAATTTATATCCTGTATACTTTATTTCAGAGAATATTAATAAGCAATTGCGAAATTCGAGGGTTTTTATTTGAAACGTCAATTTTCTGTTATCCGTCTGAAATAATTTATGAGAATACATTAAAGTACAGGCGCACGCAATATTTGAAAGAAATTACGTGGCACAAATGCCATGTGATATTTTTTTATTCGAATATATTTTATAAAAAAAAATTCAAATATTTTTACTTTCCCTACAATATACGAATTTTGTAATATATAGGAAATGGGGGGTCGAAAAACGGAACTCGAATTTTCGGCAGATCTGCACGTTTCGGGCTCTCTAGAACACGAATCCACTACATTTAACGTGAAGTGTGTGTGTGTGTGTGTGTGTCGGTTTGTCTGTGCAATTTATGTATACACTCTAAATCAAAAACTATTTAACAAAATTTCACAAAATCTAATAGGTAAATCACTGGTGGATCACTCTGGTGCTGATTAGATTTTGATACGACTCGGAAAAATAGAACCGACATTTTTTTGCGAAATGTCTCATAAAAGTCGTCAAAATATAAAATAAAATAAAAAACATACTTAAATATATTGATTAAATGCTTATATTTTTCGTAATTTTCGATGAAAAAATGAATGGGACCAACTCCATTAGTCTAGGAGAACAGTTCTCAAGATATCTGAAATCTTCAAATTTTGTAGAACTGGCGATGTTTTAAAATGCATAACACTGGTAAATGAGAAAGAAGATATATTAAAACTGAAAGTTGGATATAATTTCAAATGAGTATCGATGCTATTTTATGCAATATGCAATTAAACTCAATGTTATGCCTTATGGAAAAAAAAGAAAGAGAAAATGAATTTGAACCTGTAGAAAAAGTCATATGCTGCGTACATCAGATCCTCTCCCCCCCTCACACACACACACACAATCAAATTTGTTACTTTGTAGGGAAAGACATGTGTTAAAAACATCATATTTCATTTCAGAATGTATCCTATCATTGACAAATACAGATATGTTGGGCCATTTCTCTATAGATAGCAACCCAACAGACAAAGAGCATTTTTATCCAAAGAAAGATTCATCGAAATCCGATCGAACGTCGAGAGAGGTTGGATTAAAAATAGCCCGACGGGAAACAGTGCATGAAAAAACAGAACATTGCTGCTGTACATGTTCAGAGAAGTGCAATGCCAATGCTTTATTAAGGTTCGGTTTTTCAACTGAGTTTCTTATGTGAATTGAACATTATGCTTCAAATCAATATGTAAAAACTTAAGCAGCGTATAATTAGGAACAAATTAGTAAAACAATGCAACATGCATCTATTTAAAGGTTACGTTGGATCCTTTTTTCAGTGAAAGTTTGACCAAAAAACTCATGACTAAATAGGCTACATCTGTTTCGGGGGGAAACGTTGGATTATCTTTATCAGCCCATTTCGTCATTTTGGTTTTGGGTTTCTTGGTTTATCTGGCACTGAAGAAGGAGATGCAACGTATCCTCGAAACAGCTGCATGTTGTATAGTTTTATTAATTTGTGCTTAATTGCTTTGTTCAAGTTTTGCCTTATTATGCTTCGAATTCAAGAACGCTCTTGGAATAATACTAATTTAAGATTCGAAATGAGCCAGGATTTGTTTGCGTAATTTATATCTCCATTTAAATTTGCATTCCTTTATAATTTTGATACATACAATTTGATATTTTTTTATTTTCTTCCATTATCTGATAATGTTAACTAATTTACTCTTTTTTTCTTACAGAATTCCATTCGTCACAACCTTTCGCTCAATAAATGTTTTATAAAAATTCCACGAAGTAAAGATGAGCCAGGAAAAGGTGGGTTTTGGAGACTGGACCCGCAGTATGCAGAATCTTTGGTAGACGGCATATTCAAGAAGAGGAGACCCACCCAAAGACAAGCTGGCAACGGAAATTCAAAGAAATCTCGGAGGGACAACAAACTGAAAGGACAGTCTGATACTTTATCGAGGGTTCTAGAGACTTTCCAACAAGATACTCCCCCAAGTTCTGCAGGATCTCTATTGGGGCACACTGACATGGAAATTATGGCAGATCTGAAGCCCCTCCCGGTAATGGCCTCACCCACACATCCAGACGTTTTTGCTTATGCGACAACCAGTTCCAACAATATGTGCGACTTTCAAACTGACAGATTGCTGGTTCAATCTCATCGGCACCCACTTCATAAAACATCCCCATCGTCTTTGAATGAGCAAGATTCTGAAGTTCTGGCAGTACTTGAGCCTATACCTCATAATGGTTTAATTCAGGGAGGACTAAGGGCAGTGCAAAATACAGTTAATGGACAGACAGGAAATGACCTTTATTGGAACGAGGTTTTGGGTGATCCAGACCTGGAACTGGACAGTTTGTACAAGTACAGACCTGAAGATTCCATCTCCTCGGTTGTCAATACAGCTCTTGCACTCAATGATGATCTTTTCAGCTCCGATGGTAGCAGCTCTGATCTACCCAATGAACTGGATTTGGTGGCTACTGATAACCTAGACATCGGAGGAGCGACGCATGGTATTCCAACCACTACAGACTGGTGGGGATTTCAACATTCCAGTCTCGATGTCACGCTTACACCTCTGCTCAGTATTTCAGTACCTTTCGGTAGTACCGGTGTGTCGTCAGTACCCTCCACGAATACCGTACTGGCTAACGGCAACAATAACGGGGTATTTATCAATAGCTACATCCAGAATGCCTCATCATATGTCGTCGACAGGCAGCCTATGCATCAGCAACAGCCACAACAGCAGGATTTGCTGCAGAATCAGCCATGGGCAGAATGCAAGGCAGCTCTCGAGGCAGCAGCCCTTGATCTGGATGATCTTGGAGATTTGGATCCTGTCCATGCGTACTAAAGAACATTGCCGTCCCCCTCTAGTATTATGAACTGTTCCACAAATTCTTGCTTTCTTGTGCTGTGGTTTTCTTCAAAAGCTGAAGGATCGCTTTTGACCGTACGGATAAATTAGCTTGGCAACTATAATTGATAAAGTATTACAAAACTTAACTTCCATATTAGATACGAGGGAAACAAGGATGAGTTTTATAAATTGACTAATATAACATTTACACACTGAGAAAGCTATCAAGCTTTAAAAAATGACATCGAAGTTACTTGATTTGGGAACTTTATAAATGTTCCTTGAAAGATTGAAAACTGCATATCAAATTTAATATCACTGCGTTTTAAATTTTATTTCAAAATAAAATAGAGCTGCCATTTGGCGATTTTTTTTTAACCAAAGATTGTGTTAAATAAAACAGTTTTAAAGCTATATTAATTTTTCAATCTATATTTCGTTACGTCTGTAATAGAGAAATGAGTTACGGATTCATAGCATAACTTAGTATAGAACTTTGAAATATGATAATAAGTAAACGATAAAAATAGATCTTAGTTTATTAAAAATAGATCAGCGCTAAATTTCCTAACTTTCAACAGTAAAATAAAAATATAAATTTCAGCATTTTTGACCTTTTGCTTACGGGTGGGACAGCGTCAATGTCTGCAAAGGAGGATCGAACTGTTTGGGATAGGGTATGTCAAATACCCGTCTTTTTGAGAGGTTCTTCGTTTGGGATGGACGTTGTCACACCCGTAAGCAAAAGGTTAAGTAATGGTTAAGTAAAGGTTAATATATTTGACTACTTGTAAATGTCCAACAGATCACCTAATCTTATTAAACAAATATAAATGTTTGTGTACGGTGCTCAAAAGAAGTCCTTCGGTAATTAAAGTAGAAAGCCACTGCTTTTGTGTGTACATACCAGTATATATACTTACATTACTTATAAATACATGTAAAATTCCCAGTGTAAGTGCCGTGACTCAGTAGTAAGGCTTCCAATGTTGTACAACTATCCCTTGGCTCAGCAAATCTATATGTGTTTCTTAGAATCAACTTACCCAAGTTTTTAACTAACAGAATTAACAGATTACTCAAATTTTTGCACAGTTTCATTTTTACAGCAAGTGAACACTCATTTCTGATTTTACAGTTAAAACCTCATATAGTACAGTAAACTTCCGTTAATCCGGCATGCAATGGTTCGGCACACCTATCAGACAGACAACATTCGAATTCGTTACGTTGTGTTGAGGTAGATTTGCTGTAATAGTCTAATTGATTTTATATGCAGACCTCTGTTCATAGAAGTTTATTTTATAGTTTTCAAATTAATTTCATTTTTTTTTTCACATAATGTGCGAATGTCCAATATTTTGTTTTAAATTAACATTTTTTATCCCATTTTAGTTTGACTTCCGATAATCCGGCACCGCTGAATTCCAGTAAGTGCGGGATTATTGAAAGTTTACTGCATCGCGATTCTAAAAGTAGCTTCATAATTGTTTGATATTTGAAAAAAAAAATGTTTTATAAAATTAATTAATCATTTGTTTCGATTCACTTCATTGCAAAATAAATAAATAAATAAGAGTAATTTTTACTTGCATTAAAGAAATTTCCTGTGTCCCAAACTGATTTCAAATTCTACTTTGGAATTGATTTATATTTAAAAGATAGGAAATATATTTAAAATTTAAGAAATTTATTACAATTTGAGATTTTTACATTATTGCAAAGAATAAATAATACGATATACGTTTATGAACCACCATATAAAGTAATTTTATCTTACCTAAATTCCAACAAATATTTTTGATCAATAATGAGCTAGATATAGATATATAATTCTAGTTTTTGTTTCATAAATTCTCAGCATTTATGAACGACATGCCCTTTTTTTTAAATACGCCATACATAAAAAAATAATAATAATAATTTGAATTGAAATTAAATTATAAAGCATTGCACTCCATGTTCTTAAAAATTCGAAATTTTTAGAACTCTATATTTTATTTTTGATATATAAATTTGAGTGGTCTGTTGATTGTGTATTTGTAATTATATAAAATGAAAAGAACAGTATGAGCTGTGTGCTGCAAAAATGAGGAACAGTTAGTAATTTCAGTTTTGTATTATGCAACAGTTGACAACGACTTAATATTCGTAATGGCATTAATATTTTGAATTAGAACACTTAGAGAACTTTTACTGCTCAAGCTGACAAGGGAAGTAGTTGTATGGAATCAGTATACTATTTATAAAAGAATAATTTTACTTATTCATTTGTTACTTTAGTGCTCAAAACTTGACTAAAAATACAACTGAGCATTGGCAGTAGTTAAATAAACAGCTTAACTAATGTTATTAAATGAAAGTAAATGAAATTCATATTGATAAACTCGACATACAATCTGTGTTCAAAGTTCCAAAATGACAACCGTATACGCTGTGTAAAAATGATTCAGATTTTGTAAAAATATTTCAACGATATTGATTTTTATTTTCTCTCCGGACTATAAGTCCAACAGTATCTTTTTCTATAGCACGCCAGTGCAAAGTCTGAAATGCATGCACAAAAAATCGTACAATATCAAAAAAGTTAACAGAAAATATTAAAATAAATAAATAGTATTTATATTTAATTTTCTGTATAGTACAGGGTGATCGAAATGTTTAGCACATCAAATTTTAAAACCATATAATGTACCGAGAAATTAAAATAGTACAATTTTATTTTTAATAGAATAACATCTTCCGTACATGTCTTCAGAGAGATCGTCCTTATACGCTTTCTGTAATTTATAACTGGGTTATTTATAAATAACCCAGTTAAGTTAATTATACCATAATAACTAAGTTAATTATACCATATTAATAGAATAAGTTAAGTTAGAAATCTTTTAATATATAATATCATGAGCCTGGCCCATATCATTCAATTTTAATTTAGTATGTTACACCAGATGGTAATCAAACAATCATAATGTAAACATGGTGGTTTGATTGAAATCTTATACGTTATCAACTATATTCAAATAGAAAGTAAAAAACTGTAAATAAAAAAAAATGAAAGTAATACAAAAACTGCAAGAATATTTAAAACGAATGCAGTGTTATACACTGTAAAACATTTGCAAGCAAGTTTCAGGGAAATCAGCTGTCTGCAATGGAGAGTAAGGTTCCTGATAGTTATGATAAGATAGATATTATCTATCTCTTTCTTCAGAAACAAGGTTTTCTTGTTCATTTTGAATAGATACTTGGACTTGAAAATGAATTTTTTTAAAATGAACACTTTTTTGGCCTCGTGCTTATCCACGTGTATTGCTGTATTGCTTGGTTGTTTTTTTTTTTTCAATTTTTGAATTATCATCATTAGTATAAGTTGAATATATTTGGCTTGATGACTAGATATAGCATTTTATTCTCCTCTAGATTGATGATTCTCTATTTTTTACATTCTTTTATGCTGTTAGCATTTTTTACGTTAAGGTTTTATGAGTTACAACTTCTCTCTTTTCTATCATTGGAATTTCATATTAAAATTATATATATATATATATAAACAAAAATAACTCTTCGGCAGACGATAATTAGCTGAATATTTCAGAAATAAAGCTAAAATTTTCATGAACGTCTGTAATTGCGGCTTTTCTGATAGTTTGCGGAAATGATCAGCTGAAAAAAAATTAACAGAGGTTGCAAAATGTTTTACAGTGTATTGACTGTAATCGACTGACGAACTAATAACAACGGTTAAAAATAAAAATGTTGAAGTAGTTTAAAACTATGAAAATAGTAAATGTCTATTTTAGACGAATTGAACTCTAAACTTTTTTCTATGGATTATGTGTCGAAATCAGTATTGTCTATGTACTTTCTCAAGCCTTAAAGAAGGTATATCCTTAAAATGCAAACAGCACTTAGCTATGAATGTTGTTTCTGCTTCTATTCTCCTTAAATCTCAGTCAATTTCTATGTATCAATCAACTGAAAATCAAACTAAACCCATTATTTCAAACAATCCGTTTGAAAACCGCTGAAGTATCAAATCCAAAACAATTTTCGGAATGAGAGAATTTTTTTTTCTATGTGTACTTTTTAATCAAGTATTTATACAAAAATAAAAGTATTAGCAGGCTTTGCTCAACTTCTAAAAGCAAAACACTACAGAAAATTCCTCCGCATTTATGGAACTGCACTTGCAGCAATACTGTTCTGTTCTTTGTGCTGTAATACTTTCTCGATACTTTTTTTTGCTTTTGTGTACATTATTTTAACATGACAATTTGAATGCATTACAAATGGTCTTTTGATATCAGAAATTAGCGACATCCTTCCAAAAGCTTTATCCGCATCATAGAATCTTTTTTGCAGCTAATGTGAATGTCAGGCATGATCTGAGAAAATGTTCCCTTTATGCACCTCAAAAAGTTACGCGAATATTAAAAAATCAATGCATCATAAATAAATGTTATAAACGCAAATTGAGTGAACTTACATGATACAATGTATAACTTTTTTTTTTCTTGCATAAAAAATAAAGCAATAAAACACCTAAAATGTCAAAGAATTTTCACAATGCAGACGATAAATTAACAACCCGGTAATTGATAAAATACTTAGAAACGTCAAAGAATTTTTGAAGTACAGACGATAAATTAGCAATTGTGTTAAATAAAGTTTCACTGTATAAAGTTTCACTGTATAAAATAATAAAAAATAAAGTTTCGCTGCATAAAGCCGATAGTTTGAGTACGAAACCAATCGATTCCCAAAATTAATATTCTAAATTCTATTAATATCTGTTTATATTTCAATAACAAATAGTATTTTAATTGATATTCAAAACAGAGTATGTTACCATGGTAACCACCTAGTCAATGAGGGATCATAATAGACATATGAAGACAAATCTCAGAAAACAACTTCCATGGTGCATTGAAGTTGACCTTGCTCAAAAGATCACACAATCCAGACGATAAATTAGCAATATTTTTTAGAAAATTAGCTCAGACAAGTAGTGAAACGTATTATGAAAAATATGTCGTGGCGAATTTACGTAAATGACGTAAAATTTCTGAATGAAAAACTACAGAAAAAGCAATTAAATTTTCACCATTACTGTTTTCCAATCAATCTCCTGAAATCAGCACTTCAACCCCAAAGTAAAACATTGTGATATATATACATATGAAATTAAAATTTTAAAGCAAAATAAAAACTGTCCATCAGATAACTTGTCCTTCGTTAGTAGTCTAGTTTAATTTTTTATTTAATTTTCGTAATCGTTGTATAATTTTAGGCAGTTAAAGAAATGCAACGCATATTCGTATTTTAAAGTTTCAGTTTTCAAATATTCAATAACACACATTCGGTTCTAAGCTCTTTTCTAACTTAAAAACAAGATACTATAAGAGTTAATTTATACATGACCAATTTGCCTTGAAATATGAAAACTAGTTTATATATATATATATATATATATTTTTTTTGGGAAGTTGTATTCTGAATTGCTTGTCCAGTCTCCAGCTTAGACTCACTGGACGTGTTTGGGAGTAATTCCGTGAACGTTCGTACTGCCTCCCTGGTAGAATTTCGACTTGTTCATTCCGGTGCTTCCTGATTAAGCTGTTGAGGTTGATCGTGTATACACGTGGTAGAAGAAGTATTCATGCCGCATGGTAATACAATTTTCTTAATGTATCCTTTTTTCATTTTTTGTTGCCTGTAGTCTGAGTTTAAGCATTTATAGTAATGTACTATTGCTTAATCTGAAACAGGCATTTGTTTGGGTTAATTGGAATTGAATACTCAGACCTGACGATGAATTTAATTCTAATTAATCATCGAATTTGGGATGGTGCTGTTCTTTTCTCTTATCGGCATTATGGCCGTGAATTTGCTTCTATGGTGATGTTAATATTACTTGAATTGTATTTTTTTATTTTTACATAATTCTTATTATTACATTTCAAATATATATATATATATATATATATATATATATATATATATATATATATTCAATACACCATGCATGTCTATGCAGGGAAGGGGATTAGTACCTTAAGTACCTGTATTACATATATGATTTATTACACAAAAAATTTTAATTTAAGGATGTAGTTAAGGGATTATATTCACCAATCTTTACCACATGTCATTCATTTTCAATTCCTTGACTTATATATAGAACAGGGAAAAAGAGGTATTTCATGCCAATTTAGTACCTGTTTTATTTATAATATTCTATTTATCATCTTCACAAGCTTGTCGTATAGTCATTATTGATATCAAATATTCACTTCAGACCATCTTATTTTCATGTTAGCTATATAGAACAATTTCAATAAATGATAAATCTCTGGTATATATAACACAAGTAAATTAAAAAATATATATATATAGACTTTTATACAAATAACTATTAAGATACAAGATTATTTTAAAAGTTACACGAGGAAAAATATTTGTAACATTTTCGATAAATAAGGGCAAAAAATTAAGTAAAAGAATGTGTGCTAAAACATGAAATTCGCAAAATGAACCTACTTTACCTATACTTTCGGCAAAGCAAACTTGAATACATTGTGTACGCTATGCTCGGCTAATTACTCAGTTTTGTCTTAGTACGCCCATTATACGTAAATTGAATAGTTCGTTTCCATAGCAAAGGAATGTCTTTTGAATATCGGTTTAGAAAACTTATTTCATTAGATAGAATAAGATGAGTAGAATTTTAAATATTTATTTTAGAAAGGGGTTGATTTGAATTTAAACCATCGTTTCTTGATTATTAATAGCGTTTATCAACTGGCCTATATAACATAGCGGAAGCTTACAGTTTTTTCTATACCTCTGTACTGTCAAGTTAGGTTTGCTGCAAGTATAGTAGAAAGTCCTCCTAATTTGTATCTTACACACTCTAGAATTATAGAAATAAGTAAATGACTATATTTGCAACAAATCTAACTACACTACAGAGGTATAGGAAACACTGTAAACCTCAGCTCTAACAGATTTCATCTGTTAGGCGGTATTAATAATTAAAGACCGAAATATCTAAAACCGATGGTCTGAGTTCAACTCAGTCAATTTCTAAAGTGAATATACAAGATTCCACTTATATTTCCCCCACATTTCAATAAAAAAATATTCAAAATTTATTTCAAGGTACCCTAATACTATGGTCCATGTACGCATTTAGATAATGTACGCATAATGAGCATATGGAAACTAAACTGAATAAAATAGGCAGCCATAACTTTCACAGTGCCTTCCAGATTTAGCTTTGGCCGGAGTATAACTGCCAAATGACTGGAAAATCGGATGGACAGTTTTGAGCTAAAATGAATACGTACATTGATCGTAAACATGATACAAAGTAATTATTTAAATTGAAACATCGCTTACGTATAGATGATAAATATATTCTTTAAAATGCATCGTGAATTTTGTGCTATATTTTAACGAATGCATCAAACGATTCGTGCTAAGTGAGATAACCAAACCGTGTAAATCTTTTATATTCTCCCTATACATACAAGGCCGTAGCCAGAAGGGGCTAAGTTCCCCCCCCCCCCCTCCTCACACACACGAGGTACACTCAGCCATCCCTCCTCTCGATAAAAATATTCACTTTTTAGTAATGATACGAAATTTCATGTAACATATCATCCAAATTCTGCATAATTTTAATAAAGCAATTTATTAAGAGACTAAAATGGTATATTTTAGCGCATCCCCCCCCCCAAAAAAAAATTTCATGTCAACCCCCTACTTCAAAACTAGAGCTCTCCCCCCCCCCCCCCCCCCCTTTATAACTTCACTCCAGCTCTTCTTGGATTTCGTTTCTGGCTATGACCCTGTATAAATATGCTATGCATTGTAAGATCCCCCTTCCCCCTCCTACGCCTTTCAAGAGTTCTGAATTCGATTCAAGGTTCCAGACGATTGTGATATTTAAGTCCAATGTTCTCTATATAAAAACAAATAAAAAAGAGAAATATAATAAGGCTATACTACCCAGGCACCGGTAAATTCGATTGCTGGCAGCAAAATTTAAACTTGAATGAAAACATTGTAATTGCAAATATCTATACATAATGACTCACGTATTAGCAAGAACATAAAAATAAGAAAATTAAAAGCAAGCTCACTTATGACACGACGTATTTCTAAATCTTAAATACAGAGAGTGCGATTCCGTCCATAACTGTTGCTTTCATAGACAACTCTTTACGTAGTGTCTGTATCACATTAAACTATATACCGTCCAAACAAAATCGTTTGATCAAATGTTATACATTGACTACTTTGATTCTGTTCAAATGTAGTACGTTGACTACCTTGATTCTGATCCAATGTCGTAAGTTGACTACCTTGATTCTGATCCAATGTAGTATTTTGACTACTTTGATTCTAAATAGTTATTTTAACAAATAATTGTGTGATTTTAGATAATTAATTCATATATTATACCCTAATTGAATGTTATAAATTTAACGTACAGCTTATGTATTAACAGAAACAAATATAGAAAATACATATACTATAAGAACATAATCAAGATCACTTACATTGTGACATTTCTATCTCAAATCTTCGATGATTCCGTCCATTCTTTGATTGCTTTCGTAAGCAATTTCTTGCCTTAGCCTTGAAATCAGGCATTAAAACTATATGCCGCGCTACTAAACATGCCATCCAAGTATTCAGAGCCGCCTTAACTTTTGCCGTGCACCTAGGCAAAAAATAAATTTTAGACCTTCCTTAAAACGTTTATAGTAAAAAAAAAAAAAGGAAAAAGTACACCGAGCACAGAAGATGGGCCATTAGCGTTTAACTACTTTGCCTGGTTAAAAACGGCCCTGCAAGTAAACGTACCGTCCAAGTAAAAGTGCCGTCCACTCAAAATTTTCAAAAGCAGAGCGCTGACAAGTTTAATTTCAGATAATTGCTTAGCTTGGGATTTTTATTTCGAGTTGTTTTAATCGTCCGTTTTATGGGCTCTGAAATTCAATTCTAAAATATAAGTATGATTGAGATAATACCATTAAATATAATTTGTAGAAAATATAAAGCCAGCCATTCTGAAAGGAGCACAAATAGATACCAATATAAAATCTGCAGTTTTCGTTTTTAAAGAAAACAGCATTATTGAATCACAGTATTTTCTTTTATTGAATTCAATAGGAAAAACTGAAGGATATTGGCTTTTAATTGATGAACAGAAAATTAAACACTACAACGAACCTGGGCTCAAATAAACCCAGACTTGAATTTAATTTTAAATATATTACACAAATGCAAGTATGTTAATTAATAATTAAAATTTTTTCTGTGAAACACTAAAAGAAATGTTTCAAACTGCTATATCAAAATTTAAGAATCTAGGCAAAATTAAAAAAATGTAAATCTTAATGAAGTTTTAGATCTTTACAATGGTCAAAATACAAAATAATAACTATTAAAATAACAAACTAATGCATTTAATAATTTTTTAAATGATTAACTAGTTTTAAAAATTCAAATCCTGCCGAAATTATAATGTAAAAGAGCGCAATATTTAAGAAATAGAACTAATATAAAATTAAACCAGTAAACTATTAATCACTTAAAAGTTCATTACTAAGAAAATTAATCCAATTTTTTCTTAATACAAAAGTTAATTCAAAACTTGATATACACGCACATATATATGAGGAATTATAATTCTTTTTACATATTTATAATAAAATGTAAATATGATCATGCATAAATATAATTATCATACACGTACATGTACCCTAAAATGAATAAAATCATTTTTAATTGTTGTATAACTTGTTTGCGGCGCTATAGTAACAGAACAAATTTTTATTTAATATTGAATTCTTATAGAAATTTTTTTTTTTTACACTAAGCTCCCTAAACAAAACGTGTAATTACAGGACGAAATAGAACAAATATGCTTCTGTAAAGTAATCAACTTAAAATATGTGTTGCCAATTAAATATTTTTATGCTCATACGAGTAACCTTGACCACAATACCTCAAAATTGAATAAATATTTTTAATCTAGAATTTTAAAGCGATTAGTTATAGAAGCATCCATGAGAAACATTTTACTGTTTCCTAATATTGCACTAGTCAATGTTAGAAAAGTCCGATGAATTTTTTCTAATTCTGAAATCTAAATTGTTTTGTAACTAAATACAATAGTGTGCATTTTTCAAACTGTTAGATTAGAAATATATCAGTTCTTGTACTATTGCTAACTATAAACCTATAAGAAATTTTAGAACATGCATGATCTCATTTTCCAACATCTAATAGCACTTCTTAATACTTTGTGCATGTAAAGTCTGTAACTAACCGATTCTTTTTTAATTAAAAATAAATATTTTGTGCATTTGACTTCGGTACTTGATTTTCTTAAGCTAGAAAGATTTAACTTTGCATGTCTGCTTCAATGCTCTTTTCTGAAAATACAAGTGTGTGATTTTTAATAACTGTATTTATTGTCGTTCTAGTTAAGAAATAAACTGTTATGAATAATTACTAGTAATTTGTGATTTTTGTCTAATTCCCAATTTATATACCATTTATGCAAAATGGCAATTGATTCAAATCAGCATGGATATGCAGAAAAACTGACCAATACACTAGTTTTAAGGCTGACATCTGATAATTGTCAATTTTCAAGTTCCAAAAAATGAAAGTTGATTCAAATCAACATGGATATGCAGAAACCCAAAACATTGAGCAATACACTCATTTTAAGGATGACATCTGATAATCAAATCAGCATGGATATGCAGAAACCCAGAAAAACTGAGCAATACACTAATTTTAAGGCTGACATCTGATAATTCTCAATATTTAGGTTCCAAAAAATGATAGTTGATTCAAATCAGCAGCAAGGTGCAGAAACCCAGAAAAACTGATCAATGCACTAGTTTTAAGGCTAATTATCTGATAAATGTCAATTTTCAAGTTCCAAAAATTTACAGTTGATTTCAATCAGCAAAGGATATGCTGAAATCCAGAAAAACTGACCAATACGCCAGTTTTAAGGCTGATATTATCTAATAATCTTCAAGTTTTGAAAAATGATAGCTTATTCAAATCAAATCAAATCAGCAAGAATATGCCAGTAATACACTAGTTTTAAGACCGACATCTGATAATTGTCAATTTTCAAGTTCCAAAAAAAGAAAATTGATTCGAATCAGCAAAGATATGCAGAAACCCAGAAAAACCGAGCAATACACTAATTTTAAGGCTGACTTCTGATAATTCTCAATTTTCAGGTTCCAAAAAGTTACAGTTGTTTCAAATCAGCAGGGATATGCAGAAATCCAGAAAAACTGAGTAATACACTAGTTTTAAGACCGACATCTGATAATTGTCAATTTTCAAGTTCCAAAAACACGGCAGTTGATTTAAATTAGCAATAATATGCAGAAACCCAGAAAAACTGATCAATGCACTAGTTTTAAGACTAATTATCTGATAAATGTCAATTTTCAAGTTCCAAAAATTGACAGTTGATTTCAATCAGCAAAGGATATTCTAAAATCCAGAAAAAATGACCAATACACTAGTTGATATCTAATAATAATCAAGTTTCAAGTTTCGAAAAATGACAGTTAATTCAAATCAAATCAAATCAGCAAGGATATGCAGAAATCCAGACTAATCCAATGCACTAATTTTAAAGCTATTTATCTGATAATTGTCAATTTTCAAGTTCCAAAAAAAGAAAATTGATTCGAATCAGCAAGGATATGCAGAAACCCAGAAAAACTGACTAATGCACTAGTTTTAAGGCTGATTATCTAATAATTGTCAATTTTCAGATTCAAAAACAGAAAAAAAATTAACATGTAGTTTCTAGAAATTTTTGCTTGGAATAAGGAATAAGTTTTTGGAAATGTCCTTTAAGATTTTTTAATATATTCATTATATTCAAGTGAAAGAAATGACCATGACAGGAATAACATAAGAGTTTGATTTCTTTCTGCACAAAAATTGAAACTAGCATTAGGAGATAAAGTATGCACTATGCGCATACTTTGCTTTTATGTGCAAAACACCAAATACAGTATTTTTTAATTTTCAGTCATATTGATAATAAATAAATATGTGCCAGGAATGACAGATAATAAATACACTCATAAAAAATGAGCAATAAAATTGTGGTTTTCACATTTCAGTTAATAATAAATATATGAAACAAAATTTTGAATAGTATTCTTCAACTGACTTGAAATTACTGCTATTATCATCTGGTGGATAAAAAGGATATGTTTTTTGGATGACATCATAATGTCACTGATTCTCAGAGACAAACATACAACAGCAATTGTACAAAATACTAAAAATTGGAAAAAAATTGATATATTTTACAAATTAAAATCATAATTTCTTATGCATCATCCATTTATTTTCCTTATTTATGTTTTTTATTAATGTAATTTAGAGATGAAAATTCAGGTCATTAGGAGGGAACAGTTACAGAAAGGACAAATTTGTATTCTTTATGATGTTATATCTGAATTTAATATAATTGAAAAATACTTTGTTAAAAATATATAGAATATATATTCTAAAGAAATAATGCAAAAAATATCTACCTTATTTATTATTTTAAAGCTCAAGGGACATAAAATTCACAATTATCAGATATCTTCTGCTCACTTACCACGTGGCCCAGACCGAGCCCTATCAAGACCATCAGCCTTGAATTCGTTTAGAGCCAACATTGGATTTTTCAAGACAACGTCAATGGTAGTATCAAGACAGGAAATAAGATGCCTAATGGGTACAGTGCCTAGAATTACTTCTAGGCGCTGTGGCCAGGATATCCGCACACTTGGCACAAATGGGGATATATTTTCTTTCTGTACAATCTTTATAGGTCCCATATACCTGCTCTGAATCTTGAAAGGGCAGCCTGTTCTTTCCTGTATGCAGAGAAATCGAGAACTGTATGAAACCAGGTGTGTGCAGAAGACCTCTTCCAAACTGTATGGCTTGAAACCTTTGCTTTTGTAAATATCTCATCGAAAGTCCAATGGTAATGGTTCTACATAACCCTTTTTTGCCAGATCAATGCATAAAAATAATTTTTATGCATTTTTAATGCTATTTTGCAACAGTATGCAGGGTGTCCCAAAAAGATTGAAACATGCTTTAATTCTTTACCTGTTGGTGATAAGTGGGCAATGTAAATTGCAAAAATGTTGAAAGTAAGGTAGGAAATAAGACTACGTTAATGAAATAGTCCTCCCATTCATTTTCAAAAAGTTACACTTTTTAAATTTTTATACGATCCCCTTAGACAAATTGGGTCAATCAGAAAATTTTATTTTTAATGCAACAAGATCATTAAAAAACCCCACATATCTGTATCTTTAAAATTGAGAGAGTTATATTTAATTGAAAATTGAACATTGTGAATGGGAACCCTATATCCAATTAGAAATGTAAATTTGTGACATATCACAAAAAAGATAAAACTGGATGATAATACATAGGATACCCAACAGCGTAGTGAGTACCACTGCTTTATATGATCTCTGTCTATGTAATGCTTTATTTAGATGCATTTGTGATAAAAAAATTTGACACATATTAACATATTTTTGATCTAAACAATTTGTTTATAACCCCTATTTTCACTGATGAAACAGCCTTTCACATGGTACGGAAAAGTGATCTTGTTGCATTAAAACTGATCTTGTTGCATTAAAAATAAAAATTTTCTGATTGACCCAATTTGTCTAAAGGGGTCATATAAAAATTAAAAAAGTGTACCATTTGAAAATTAATGGGCAGAATATTTCATTAATGTAGTCTTATTTCCTACTTTACTTTCAACATTCTTACAATTTACATTGCTCACTTATCTCCAACAGGTAAAGAATTACAGCGAGTTTCAATCTTTTTGGGACACCCTGTATACCGAATTACGGGATGAGGTTTGAGGAATTCCCTACAGCTATTAAATTTAATAAGCAAGCTGCTATAGCACAATAATCAAGTAATTCAGGGTAGTAATAACAGAGACCTTCATGTAAAATTATTATACAGCGTTCCTAGGAAAATCCTTTCCTCGGAAAGCACCTTGATAACTTTGTAAGAAAAGGGCCATGAGTATGCACATTGTCTATCTATAGTAAAGTGACCATGCCCATTCGAATAAAGGTGATAGCAGTGCCTCTAGTTGAGAATTTAAAAAGTTAGCATAACGAACTCGCCAATAAAGAGATAGACGAAAAAGCTAAATACAAAGATGTAGAGCATTGTCTAATGAGTAGGAACTGACACCATGAACGCATGAAATGCATATACAGAAGACAATAAATACCTGTCGAAGCATCATATCATCAGGGACTATAATGCCTTGACACCTACAATACTTCTCAAAGTATACAGTAATAATCTTTTTCAAATTCAAATTGACATTGTCATTGACGTAGAGCATATTAAACAGTCTATACATTAGACTTTTGTGCATGTAAGTGTTGTTTATTGTATCATTCCTGAATAGGATAGCCATTCGCCAATAACCCCATGTGTCAAATAAATGCTTTCTGCAACAGTTTTAGGGTAGACTCTCATTAATTAGACAATACTTTATAACTTTTTATTTGGCTTTTTTCACCTATCTTACTTTGTTGCCAAGTTTCGTAATACTTAATTTTTAAACTATCAACTAGGGACACTGCAATTGCTTTTTTTCGATAGGGCATGGTCTGGTTACTTTACTATTGATAGACCTAATGTGTACCTTTCCTTATACTCCCCATATCTGTGTATATGGACTTTTCCTTACAAAGTCGTCCGGGTGCTTAAGGATTTTACTAGGAATCCTGTATATTCTAAATCTTCAATAGAGTTGGATTTTTAAAGTATGTATAAAATAATATAATACTAATGTTAAATGTGCTGAAACTTACAGAAAGATACAATAGAGAGCACTTATAAGATAGAGTATGGTGAACACCATATTGTTGATTACAAGTACTCTATTCATGCTTCTTTAACAATAAACAATAGAATTACTCTTCCATTGCAAATAACAACATTTATGGAGTGATTCTGTGCTAATGTGCTTGTATGTATGGAATAGCTGATACTTACAATGAGCAGTAAGAAAGTTTGCTATATGTCACAATTTTACGAAAGCCTATATGAAGACAGACAAATTAAATCTTTTGGGACGTCCCCAATAGATAGGTTCTATGAATATAACTTGACTATTGCAGCTTCGTGCAACCTAACCTAAATTGCTTTTAAGGGGGGGGGGGGGGTCTTAGCAAAGCCACTAAATCAGCAAAGTTTCTTATGAAATACGTTTGTATACACTTGACCAACATTTCAGTATTGCTATAAAAAGTTCAAAACCACAAAATTCCTAGCCATAATAAAAATTAGCTCAAGAGGATTAATTAATTAAACAATTAGAATATTTAAAAATGCTCAATTGAATTCCCAAAAAGTTATAAGCATTTGAAATTCTTGAAAAATATTAAGATGTGCAAGTTAATTTGTCTAAAGTTACCTTTATCTTACATTTTTCTAACATGCATTTAACGTTCAGATCATCAAAATGCCTTACTGCCTTTTTATCTGTAACAACAAATGCATGTCAAAAAAAAGTTTTTCTATATACAAATTTACTTGAGTTTTTCAAATGTTTTCAAGAATTTTAAATGCTTATAACTTTTCTAGGAATTTGAGTAAGCATTTTTAAATTTTTCTTAATTGGTTATTTATAGAGCTTTACAAATGCATTAATTTTTGTTTCACTGGGTTGGAGATAACTAAATTATCCCTTGCGAGTTTTGTTTAGGAGAACATGGTGAAACAGATAGCTGTAGAATGTAGGCATATGTGTTCATGCCATATGCATATACTTTTAAAAAATGTTAGCTAATTTTGCAGATACTTATAAAACACAATATGAATCTATCCTTTGAATTGCTGCATAAAAAATCATATGCTTTTTTTTCTCATATTTAATCCTATAATGTTCAAATAATGATTGGTTTTAGCAGTGTTTTTATTAATTGATCATATTTTTACTCTTATTGTAAACTTAATATTTGCAGCAAAATGTATTTCAACATTAAATTTGTTTCCACATTTATGGAGATACTTTTTATCTTTAGTGAAGCCCATTTAGAATGAATGGACTTGCACAGTCGAGCTTTTGTGATTGTTTGACATTGTCGAGCTTATATGATTGCAATTTTAATCAATGGGTCATTTAAGTTATAAAAAAAATAAAGCAATGTATTTGAAAATATGTGGTGTAACAGAAATGAAAATAGCTTAGCAGCTATCAAAAAGCCACCTTTCAAATGTGAAATAACCATACATAAATTAATATAGTTCTTATCTGAATATTTTAGAAGAGAATTCTAATTATTTTTAAATTACTTACATGAAATTCAAGTTGGATTTTTGAAAATTTATTGTAAACTATTTTGTAAGTTTTTCTTTGGAAGTTAAATATTAACTACAGTTTTCTCAACACCGGAATGACTATAAAAAGTTTATCATTTTGGTTGAGAACAAGGTTGGCTGGATTAAACCAAACTTGGTTTTCCCAATGGATATTTAAAGAAAAAAAAAATTTTTTACACACTTTGTATTTTTATTTTATTTTTATTTTTTTTTTTATTCTTTTCCTAATTGAGTCATATACACAAACCCATTTTAAATCATCTCATAAATTAATTATAAATTCCTTCTAACAAAACAGTTTCCTTAAGTTAAAAACTGATATTAATATTGATTTTATTTTCGGTTATAAATATTTATGAAGTTTCATAAGAATGAAATTTTTGTTTTTTTATAACATGAGAAAAAGAAACATCTAAATTTAAATGAAAAAGTGGTAAATAGAAAAAAAGTTAATAAGTAACAGTGAAAAGTAATTATTTGAAATTGAACCCAGACTTCTCTGCATAAGTAACAGATATTCTAACCATTGCATTCAAGAGCATAATCTCCCTACAGTCATTTGTTTCATTTTTCCATGTTAACCTATGGAAAATAGTCCCTAACTTCTAACTCACTTAGTTTTTAGAATTTATTATACATTGTTTTTTGCCAAACGCAAATTCTGGAAAGAGGAAGGTCTATTTAAATCGATAAAATAGAAGTATTTTTAATATGGATTGAAAAGTAATACATACATTTTACAAAAATATTATAAATACTTCTAATTATGTTAGCGATTTAAAAAAAAAAATTTCTATTATCAGCATTTATGTGTAGCAAAAAACATAAAAAAAAAAAAAAAAAAAAAAAAACATAAAAAAAAAAAAAAAAAAAAAAAAAAAAAAAAAAATCCTAAAAACTCAACGAACTAGAGGTGTTGATTATTTTCCATATGGGAAAAATGAAAAAAGTAGCTGGAAAAAAAATATCCTTTTAAGTCTGCTTCAGTCCAATTGATTTCAAACTAGACACTATCATTTTAAAGTCTATCTGAGCTCCTAATCTCAACTGTTTTATACAGTGCTATCGGTGCCCAACGGCTATTTCCTCAACCGTTAGTTACAGAGATATACTTCCAATTGCAAAAATGTTTTAAATTTTAAAATCTATTATCTCAGAAACAGTTTAAATCAATAAATACATTTCTGAAAGAAATACGAAATATAAATTTTTATACGCCCCCCCGGTCCTACTAATTATATTTAGGAAAATCATCCTCATACAATTTCATTCAAAATAAAAAATCTTCCTTTTACAACCAAAATTCACCAAGTTATGAAGCGTTAAACTTTATGACTTAAATCGCTTTTCCACGCATAAAAATGTCCCGTTTCAGGCAACCAACCAATCAGGGACCGTATTGACCATTTCTCAGCACAAAAAGTGCTCCAAATTTAAACAGCTATAAGTCAGTCGATTTTGGTCGTAAAAGGGTGCTTTTTTTAATTTTGCATAAAATTGTATGAGGATGATTTTCCTAAATATAATTTGTAGGACCGGGAGACTGTAAAAAATTTATATTTCGTATTTCTTTCAGAAAAGCATTTATTGATTTAAACTGTTTCTAAGATAATAGATTTTAAAATTTAAAACACTTTTGCAATTGAAAGTGTAACTCTGTCACTAACGATTGAGGAAATAGCCATTGGGCACCGATAGCACTGGACACCCTGTGTATATATATTATATATATATAAACAGTTCAATTCCTTACAATATATTCATTATCTCAATATTATATTAAAATATGGTGTGCATAAATTATGATGTACGAAAGAATATACTATTTGTATTTTCATGATGAAAACAGAAGTACAATAACCCCTTGATTATCTAACCAGCTTACGACTGATGGGGGTTCAGAAAATAAAAAATTTCTGTTAAAAGTAGCGATAATTTAGGAATCTAAACAAAATAAAAATCAATTTAATGAATTTTATAGAAGTAGTGAAATAAGACGTAAAAAAAAAGAAACTTTTTTTTTCTGTTTCAGGCTGATCATATGACTTAGCAGTGGTTTCCAAATACATTCGTACAAGCCAATAACTCGGTCTTTCACCATTTTCTTTCGTAAAACTATAGCTTCATCTGCAGTAGCGAGTGTTTTTGAAAGAATACCCTTTCAGTACAGTCCCGTATCATCACAGATATAGACTTGATTTGTTGTTTTGTCTTAAATTTTTTTTTAATTTTCTATGAGTTTGGTTGTTTTTTCGATATTTGCTAATAATTTTTTGTCATCAATACTAAGCTGATGAATGCAACTTAAAAGGCTGCAATCATTACTTGTCTGAAAATTTGAGTAATTTTCAAGTTTTTGGTTAAAATGTTTCTCCTCTTAAATTATGGGACCAGATATTGGGATATATATATATATATATATATATATTAAAAAAAGGAGGGGTGAAAGGGTGTCTGTTAATTGAGGCTTTACTGTAAAAAGTACAAGAATTTCTAAACTAGATTCCCTCCCCTTCTGATTTATAATTTTTCACGTATGTGACGGTTGATTGAATACAACAAAAGTTTTCAGAAATGAATTTCTTTAAAAAAATAATTAAAATAAAATAAAGCACAAGCTTTATAGGACAAAAAAAATTTTCTCAATGTTAGCAGATATTTTCACAGTAAAAGGCAGTTATTTAAAATATTTTCTAATAAACCGAAATAAAAGCCACTCAGTCAAGTTTTACCTAATCCTGATTGTGAACACTAGTAACAATTTAATCTACATAGATAAAAAGAAGCCATCCATAACAATCTTTATTTTTTATATAATTTTTAACTGTAAATAAAATTAGACATGAGTATGATATATTTGAAAAATTCAGCATGTAAAATTAGTATATATGTTTATTTATTTTTTCACTATTTGCACAACATCTTCATGATTAACTATGTGTTGCAAACCAACACGCTGAGGACTGTACTTTGTGCTTGTACCCTGTAAAAAAATTAGTAGTGTCTTATTAACATGAAATACAAATAAATCTGTAAAAGTATCGCATATCAACCTTATAGTTTAAAAAAAAATTGTATTGCTTTAAATAGAAGTGTAATACATATATTTTAAAGCTATATCAAACCATATCAGATTTCTACCTAAATGGCAAAATGAAATACTGTGACTTTTCTAAATTTTCGAAAAAGGCATAACATCCACAACTGCAATGCACAATGTACTGGGGTCCATACATCATATAAATTTACATAAGTCAATCATTAAACTTTAAGGGGGGAAAATGGTAAAAATCTAAAGTCCAAGTACGGCCAATTTCCAACTTCAGATTGGTATATTTGAAACAATTTATAAAATTTTATTTAATGTCGGTCTTAAACATTGCCAACATTTTTGTAATAACATGTTAATTTTCTTTCCAGTGTTTACTAGTTTTTACTACTCTAATACTCTACTGTTTTATTTTGCTTTAGGTACATTTCGTGTACTCCATTAAGTGAACAACTTGTCCCCTACTCCCTTTACAATTTTCTATTTTCAAAATTACAGTTAAAAATATTTCTGTAGGAATTTTATCCAATCAAATATGAGCATTCTATGTTTTAACTAAAATGCTAATTTTCTTTATAATCAATATAATCAATGTGCAGTTAGAAGTGTTGAAGACTCAGACTGTCCGACTCACCCGAGGGCTAGAACAGCTATTTGGACGGTCGGGGCAGTTAGAAGTGTGGAATTCCTTTAGTTTCTACAATTTTTTTTGCCATTATTTATGACTGTTTGAAATTTTATATATACTAGTTGTTTATTTTACATTAAACGATTACATAGGTAAGTCAAGCTTCCATTCATCTTAAAAACCTTCTTGTAATAAAAAAAAGTTGAAGAGTATTTTTACATTTTTTTTTATTTTACTTCAAAATTTTGGCAGAAAGAATTATAATTTATACTGTATACAAGTTGACCCCCACCTCCTAATTTGCAGTCTTTTATTTTGTTTATAATTTCTTAACTTATACACAAGAATATAAGGTAAATGGAAGAAAAGAGCTTAATCTGTTATAGTCTTTCATCTACAAACAAATTTAAATTTCCTGAACTGGAAAAATGCTACATTAGGACCAAATTGGTAGAAGCAAGGATCACTTTAGCTCATTAACTTCCAAAAGATTTCCAAAATCAGATTTTATTAAATTTAGAGCATTAAAGAAATTAAAATCCACATAAATATTTATATTAGTCATATAATTCATCTTTTAAAAATTGATTACTGCCCTTTAAAGTAAGCATTTACTATGTTCTTAGCAAAATAAATGCTTAATTTATAATACCACAGTTTTTCAGACCGATATTTTTAATTTTCTAAGCTGAAAAAAAAATGCCACAAGAAAATCACATTGTGAGAAAAAATAAATAATTTAGTTAATTATTTTCAAAACAAAGGGATTCTAAAATTGGGTTTCATTAAATTTAAAACTTAAAAGCATTAAAACACATATAGTACAAATAGATATCTCGTTTCGCACTTTTCCCTAAATATCACTTTCTTAAAAATTGCTTAGAGTGTAATTAAAAACTATGTTTTTATACCAATAAAAACACGATTAAAAAAAAAAATTTATTTAACATAACCATAGCTTAACTACACAAAAAGTTTCATACTTAAGTATAACTTTTAGTAATTTTTTGGTAATATTTGCTTTAATTGTGCATTCAAAGATTCTCTGTCTACTAAGTTTTAAATATTTTATTACTCTAACAAAATTTTTTGATAATTTATCTGTATTTCAGATATTTTTTTTTTAAATTGTAATTTTATACATATTTTGCATAAAAAAAATTTATTGAAATATTAATTCTCACTGTTTGTCACAACCTTAGTGATTTTCACGACTCAGTTTTGTTAAAAATGCTTGACTTTTCCTGGTTTAGATTCTTTATGAAAAAATTACATTTATTCAGACATTATTATTGTCATTTATTCAGACTAAACAGGTATAGTGATAAAGCTGATATATTTACTCAGTAATTTGGAGCATTTTTTTTTTTTAGAACTTATGTTACAGTGAATTAATGTTTTATAGTTTAGAATATGTTAAAAAGTTTTACAAATAAAATAAAAGCAAAAGACTTACCCATACTAAGGCATATTTAAAAACATTAACTATACTCCTATGGATTGCATGGCACTAAAAATAAAGAAGCTTCATGTAAATTTTATGAGGGCATACATATATTATACAGAATATTTTTTTTTTTAACTATATGCACAATCAAGATATATTTATCATTTTAAAACATACAAATTGATTTGTGATTAGTAATTATTGTTATTTATGTCTGAATTAAATACATAATTTATAGGTATACACAGCAAACATTTTAGACTTTTATTTGGAATAGCCTGACAGTAACAGAGCTTAATCCAAAAATTTTGATTATCATGCCGAAATCAGATGTTTGGGACCAGTCTAAACTACTGTTTATGTAGATATATTTAAAATCCTAAATCAGAGCAATCTACATTCTCAGAATTATGAACAAAGGTATTTATTATGCTTTTCATTCTACATTACAGAAATTAAAAATTTTCTATACATTTTATGTTAATATTCATTCATAATTTGTCAAAACTTGGACCTCATCGGGCCCAAAAATTTTTCATAGATTAAAACCTTAGGATACATTTATTTAGGAAACTAGATAAATAAGGGCAAATCTGGTCATCACCGAGTGTCAGTGCCATTAAAAACTTACAGCCAAACATTAAAAATCCATGAAAAATACTTTGGCATAAGTAGAAGCACTGGATAGCCGGAACTTGAGAAACTGGTTTATCACATACATTAGACTGTTAATACATCATTTTCATTCAACATTAAGTAAAAAAAGGCTAGTTGAACATTGGCCCATTCAACATTAAAGTAATTAGCAAGCCATATACATTAGACACCTGCTAGACAATGTGCTATTTTCATCTATCTTCAAGTGCAAGCTAATTTCTTAAAGCACATATTTCAAAAGGCTAGTTGAACTTATTTAATAAATTTCATCACTCTATAAAAATTGCAGAAAACATTCGCAGCGAACTAAAATCAGCGTGAAATGATGTTCAAATAAAATAATGGTATTTGTGCAACACTTTAAATTTATTTCTACTTCAATGGATATTATTCTGTACTTATTAACAATCATCCTAACATTAGATTAATAAGTCAAAATCATAGCATAAATATGACCATTTTATTATGCCTTGCAGTCTTGTGCAATTTAAACATAATCTTTTATGCATTTGATACTAGCTGTATAGTGTGGCTGAATCTGACAGTTACCACAAAGACTTGCAATTGCTGACCATAATAAGTTTAATTTTGCCAATATAATTACCAACTACTTGTTGCAGAGGAACTCTAATGAGATTTAAATTGGTCCACCGACAATTGCTTCTGCTCTGGTAACTTGATTCCCAGGTTTGGAACAAGTCATACAAGTAAGACTAATTATTTAAGCAAACTTTTACACAAAACAACCTTTACTTATATCCTGATAAAAATTCTACTTTTTATTAAAATAAATGAGCATGAACTCATAATTAAACACATCATGTATATTACATCAGTTATTTATTTACAAAACTGCATGATAAAAATTATACAAGAATGCAAACTTACCACATGTTCTACAGAAGCACCACGCCGTAAGATAAGACCGCCTTCAAAATCTGGAGGTTCTAAAACAAAATACAAATTACTAAAATAGAAAACAAAATTTATTTAAAATGTTATGATTTTTAGAAATTAAAAATGTGTATTTACATTTGAAAATAACTAAAAATATAAATATATTTTTTGAGCATTTATATTTATGATTTTGTAACTCAAAATGTTATAACACCCATGTTAGATTTATTCATCTTTCAAAATTAATTATCTCTATATTAAGAATTAATTATTTTGGTTAATTAATCTGTTAAGAAGTTAAAGTAAAGTTAAAAAGTTAAAATAAAGTTTAAAAGTTACATTTTACATCAATTTTTAACACTATTTTGTGCCATTTATTTTTGTTAACTTTCAATTTAATTTGTTACTTTTCTTTCTAAAAAGTAACAAAAATTTAATTAAATTAAGAAGTTATTTTTTTACATGCTTTTCCAGTATTTTCTTTTGGATCTCTGGGCTATAACTCCATCACCTGGCCATAAAGTTGCCTGCACTTGTTGTCCCAGTAGAAGAAATAAGGCAGCATGGCGGCGGGCGCCGCAGATTACTTTTGTTCTTGCAGATCAATTTCAGACAGTTTAAAATGTAGTTTAAAATGTATATATTTAAAAAAGAAAAAATTATTTTAACTTCGGTTTTGCAGATTATTGTACCTCGTCTTACATTTTCTGCAGGATAAAATGCAACTTTTACTTTTTTTTTCATGATACCAGACTTCTCCCCTGCACTTGCACATGTTTATATTGTGTGAAAGAATGTCATTGAGAACAGTGACCAGAAAATGGATGTGCATGCACAGTTCTGAAATGGCACCTATAAACTTTGATTGATTTCATTGAAAAATTCACGATATTTGATTAAAATTTCGTGAGAAAACATACAAATCTGCAGATTTATAAATGTTTAGATCCACATTGATTGCAAATGACGTAACCGCATAGATGATAAATAAATATCTTGCATGATTTGCATGCAAAGAAATAGGAATGAAAACTCATTACAACCATTTTGTTCAGTTATAGGCTGGGGTACCCGATTCCTTGTTCAAGCGGAATTCATATCGCAGACAAAAATTTTCGGTTTGCCAAATTAGCTTTTAATTGTTTAAATATTTATAACATATTTTGCTTCGTAATAAATTAAAAATAGTAATAATTCGTATGCAAGAAAGAATTTCTGGAATATGTTGCGGATATGACACTAGCGGACCCACAACGTATTCGAGAAAAGTCACTTGCCATGCTCTCTGCGAAGAGAGGGGATGGGATATTCGAAAACCAAACTTTTCCGAGCCAAAGAGCCAACCAATATCATTACATTACATTATGTATTATTGTTCCACTTTGACCTACATATGTACAGTCTATAAACGATCATACTAGAAAAATTTAAAAAGGGGAGGGGGGGGGAGGTGTCAAGTAACATAGGAAATAATTGATAATATTTTTAAAAAATAAAATTTGAAAAATCTTGAATGATTAAATTGTTGTGTATGTGAAACACTTGAATGTCTTTTTTGAAAAACATAGGTACAATTTTAAACAAGGTTGTAAAATAATTAGTGATTATATGTTTAAAATGTTTAGAAAAAAAAAATCTGTAAATTTGGAAAACCTTTAAGAAATGGAAAAAATAGATGAAACTGACAATGGCTTGAAGATAAACTTTAAATTAGAAAAAGTGAAAAAAAAACCCAGAAATACATTTTTAAAATTTAATAAATACCAAAAATGAGAAGATGGCAATTATAAATGCATGTTAATAATTAATTTTTTTTTTAAATATAAATATTTCTGTGAATTTTTGATGGCATTATTTTTAAATGCAAGTAATATGTCTTATATTTTATTGTGAATATTCTGAATCTTCCCTGATATTTCGAGCTATTTCTCAAACATATAATTTATGAAATAAAGGGTTATTCTCAACAATGAGAAGTACTTATAAATATAGTCATTTCGGGAGTATAAACTAAAATTTGATATATGTGCATCTGTATTTACATGTTCATAATTTTAATTAAATATTAAGTTATTTTGCACTTTAATAAATGTGATTTAAATAGTCATTAAAATAATAGATAAAAGCATGTAAGACTTGAAACATGTAAAAAAATACACAAAAAATGACCATTTTTGGAAACAACTAATGAAAAACAGGAAAGCTAAGACAACGTGCAAGCTGCAGATAAATTTTCAAACCCTCAATCTTTGTTGCAGATCAGCTAGAAACATTCTGGTACTGGGCTTGTTGTTAGAAGTGATGCCTTAATTTGATGCCTATTTCAGAAAAGTCAACTATGAGATGGTTATTGCAATTGTATTAGCTCCTAAATTTAAATTTGATTGGATTGCTGAAGAAGATACAGCAGCACGAGAGATATGCTGAACTCTACTGCTATGAAATGAGAACAGGTAAGTAAAGCAAGATGAGACATTTTGTCTTATTAATAATAAAAAAAAATAAAATAAAAAAAAAAAAAAAAAAAAAAAAAAAAAAAAAATACTAGCAAGGTTTCTATCTATTTTTTGATATCAAAAGTGCAGAACACCTGTCTCCTGTTTTAAAGGAATTACACATTAAGTATAACACTGGGGTTCCTTCTTCAACACACATGGAAAGACTCTACAACATTGGAGGAAACCTCAACATCATGAACTCAAGACAAGGACGAATCACAGATAGACATGTCATATTGAAATGCAATTGCTGCTAAAATTTAAAAAAGTTGTTTGAAGTCTTGTTCCATGTTGATTCGTTTTCTGTTATAATAGGCCAAAAACACTGTGCTGTAAAGTTTCAATTAGAAATATGAATTGCAGAAGAAATATTTTAATTTTATTTTCTGAATAATTTAATTTTAATAAGTAACCTTTTCTGCGTTATAACTTTAACTTAATTAGTTACTTCTCTAAGAAGTAACTTTTAATTTAATTTAGTTAATATTGGTAGTAACTATACAAGTTTGCTTTATACACTAGTTTTCTTCAACTATGTTTTTTGTACCAATTTCCTACAGAATTCTGGCAGTATCTAATAGATACAAGTATCTTCCAATTTGTGCTAACTCACCCATTTTATGTACGAGATGAAATAAAAATTTAATAGATTAGATATTAATACACTTTTCATTTGGCAATACTATGTGACAGTAATTTTATTATAATTCAAATGACATTATTTTCTGATACCTAAACACACCATTTTAAATCCCAATGAATCACAAACAATAATTGTACAATGGTGGACAAAATTATTACATTACATATTAAAAATTACAATAGTTATATGAATTAAACATTTGAATGTAGACATATATAATCACATAAAAATAAACAACTCAATTTCAACTATAATTTTAAAATAAATTTTGAAATTCTGCACATACTGCATTTTAAATAAAATAAATAATCGAATGCCCAAATGTAAAGATCAATGCTCTACTTTAATCCACTGCTCTACATGGCTGAATGCCTGATAATTATCACATGAGCTTAAAAAAAATAATAATAAATAAGGTAGATATTTTTGCAGTACTTGTTCGGAATACAACATTGCATATTTTTAATACTATGTGTTTTTTAACAAAAGTATTTTTCAATAATATAAAATACATTTTTAACTTCATAAAAATGCAATTTTGTCATTTCTGTCACTGTTTCCCAGTGATAAGTTGAGTTTTCTTTTCCTTATTATATCAGCAAAAAACTTAAATAGAAAAAAAATGGGTGAAGTGTAAAAAATTATTATTTTAACTGGAAAAAACATCTTAAACTAAAAAAATTAATATTAATTTGCGAAATTGCTGATAATATGCTTGTCAATAAGAATTAGTAACATTACGATGTCGTCCGAAAAAGCACCCTTTTTATCCATCAGATGGTGATAGCAGTGATTTTAAGTGACTTGAAAAATACCATTTTTGTTCCAATTATGTTTAAAGATGTAGAAGCTTTGCTATTAACAGGTAAGTGAAAAATACAATTTTATGACTCATATTTGAGTAATTTGTTATCTGTCACTTCTGGTATGCATGTAGTTATTAATATGAATGAAAATATAAAAATACAGTGTCTTCTTTTAATGCATGTTAGATAGCATCCCAGGGTATAACCTTGCACACCCAAAGGCACACAAGCGCCCCCGGGCGTTGCAGTGGCACCGCCCCAAGGATGCATTCCTACGCCCTGCACGGGGTCGTTCTATTTAGCAATGTTTTGCATCTGCTCCACCCCCTTCGTTTTTTTTAATTTCTGAACTCTAGTTAACTCCGTGCCCCTCCCTTGCTTTTGGGAATTCATGATCTCCCGACGAACCTTTAAACTTTTTTTGTTGTGTACAATCATTTTGGGACACACTGTATAGAATCTAAATTAGTTTTAATATTTTACTCTGACTTGCACATGTATTGGCACATGTCAATTCTTTAAATGATCTTGATTACTTTATCGTTAAAACAACATTGAATGTTGTAAAAATTAAATGTTGTTGGCATTAAATGTTGTTGGCGTTAAAACAACACTGAATGTTGTAACAATTCCTTTTTGTGCATCTAAGTAACAATTTACAAAATATATGCAATAAAAAAAAACACAATTGCCTAATAACAAATAAAGCACTAAGTAACAACCTTTGTCACAATTCAAATGCAAGTGCTTAAATAAAATGAAGCTTAAACAAATTAAAAGATTACTTTTGAGACACAATTTATCACCAATGCAGTAAGCATCTAGCGATGATTGGAAACTAAGAAAATAAATAGCATAATATAATAGAGATAAAAGGCAATTATATTTTATTAATTGTCACTCACCTCCCCTTTTCTTTGTATACACACGGATCAAAGCAAGGTATTCCCATAGTTTATCCAACAGATAATCAAGATTAAGCTTCATGTTACAACTAAAATATAAAGTTTCATTGTTAATTAATAGTTCAATATACGAGACAGATACAGCAATTCCCTGCATATAATCCACAGTGGCACATAATCTGCAAGCCTATTTTTCAAAGAGAGAAAAAGGAACATATAATTTGCAGATCAACATAATCCACAGATAAAATCGGCATGCCCGATTCTTTATTTCCTCATATATTTGGGCAAAAGTAGTTTAAATGATGAGATTTACCTTGTATTTGAATAAGCAACATGATGGCAATGTTAAATGAAAGAATGTTACTTTAGATAAACAAATTTTATCAAAAAATATTTTATTTTGTATTAGTGCACTGCTTTTATACTTGTATATAGCTTATTTATATTTCATACTTACATAATTATTATTTATTCCGCTTGGGAAAAAAAAATACCACAGATAATCTGTCACAGCCTATAATTTGGAGATTTTTTTAATAGATAATCCACAGATTATATGCAGGAAATTACTTTATTTACTTTCACTTTGCAACAATTTGGACACAATTTTTAATGAATACTTTTGTGTGGATTAAAATCTAACAGACATAGATATTTATATACAAAACAACTTTTAAAATAATAAAAGTCTTTATTTTCACTCAAAGATGTAAAAACATATATATAATCCTGAGCTCTTTTGAATGTGAAACACCCATCATCAGAGGCATATGATAGGGGGGGAAAGAAACTTTGGCTATTTATACCCAGCCAAACAGCAATAAAAATTTACATATCATTAAAGGTCGAAAGTTACAAGTAAATACAAATGAAATAAAAAATCATAAATGACACAATATATATAGAATTAAAATTAATGAAATTGAAAAAAAATAACACATTTAGATGTTTAAATATGCAGACAATGATTTAACCTTCATGGAATCAAGAAGGAGATGCCACACAAAACTGATATGTTGCACAGGTCAAAATTACAGATGGAATCACGATAGATATAAATAAATAGATTTTTGGATTATTGCAATTAGTTTACAGAAAAATTTTATTAAAAAACAGGACAAAATTTATCCTGTTGGATGCTTTTAAAACACTTTTATGAATTATTTAATAAATATAAAAGGGATTGCAATAATCGATGCTATTCATAAATGCTTACTCATATAAAATACAAAGAGGAAACTTATACAATAAAACCCAATTATGAGCAGATCTAGACGTAACAAATTTACTCCTTAAACATTCTGAAACAAAACTATTGATAATTTGATGAAGGTTGGTAACAACATGTCTAAGGAGATATGTAGACCACAACCCATTATCAAATTCAATCTTGGTCTGCCACATGTATAACTTAGAAGCCCACTTACTTCTCTCTCCCCCCTCCCCCCCCCCCAAGAAAAAAAATACAATTTGTTTCAAGCTAATGATTCAAGAGTCATACTCTATAAACTTTTACATCATATTTCCTTGGGGTATATTCATTTACTTAGAAATATGGTTTTCATTCTCTTTCATAAACCCTTCATTAGAACTTTGGCCAATATCTGTACTTTCAATTCTACAAATTCTCTAACAGTATTATATAAAACTGCTTTCAGAAAAATATAAAATAATTTTTTTCTAAAATTTAAAACATAATCATGATATAGAAAAATGTATTTTCATACAAAAGAAAATTTCTCTAAAATGTTCATCAGCAGACCACACAAATTATGTCACCAGATCCTGAATTGAAAAGCACTGCTTTAAAGGCAGATATCATTATCAGAATATTTTATGTTTAACTCTGATGACCAACAATATCAACATTTTCCAATCTTTCTGTGCCCACCACCCTTTATAGGAAAATTCTCAGTGTCATTGTCCCTGATCACTGTTATGTGCGTGTAAGGGCAGCATTATTCCCTGTCATCTTGAGATGTTACAAGCAAATTAATTTTGTCTTAAAATAGTCATGAAAACTAATTATTGTTGAATATTCAATACAATATGTAGTATTAAACTAATGTTTATTCATTATGTGGAAACCTTTCTTTGAAAAGCAGATATGACATTCTGTCTTTCAACTATTTATGCACTTGAAACTTTGCCCTATTGTTAATAAATGGACAGTGGAGCACACAAACCAACATGCCCAATCTTGTTACACATTACTAATATTATTAATGACTGCCTTGAGAGTGATTAGATAATGTTACAAATAATGTGTGGCTGCATGCAATCATGTGAAAATGTATGAGATCTAAAAATCAAGTAAAAAAGGTGAAATTTAAGTGGCTTTTATGAGGTGATGCACAGTATGTGATAACTTGTAATTGTTTCAGCTTTTGAAACATAAATTACATTACATTTAAAACAGAAATTATTTAAAATATAAATTAATATTTGAACCCTTCTCAGTAATTACAGAAGCAAAGGAGATGTATTATTTAGACCATGAAAACACTCCTTTCAAAAGTGAAATTGTCTGTGTAGGGAGGGGGCTACCACATGGTAGGGAATCTATGAACTATATAAAGGTAAACAAATAGAATTGACATAAGAGAAGGAAGTTGACGTAATTAAGAATATATCTATATCAAATGACTTAATAAGCATTCTGATAAAACCAATAATAATAAAAATTTAATATTAAAGCAAAAGTCATACCTGACTACAATTGAATGAGGTAAATGGGCTAATCTATCAACTTCTTCTATAGACACTTGATCAATTTTATTATACACATAGACACAAGGTAAGTACACTCGGTTCCGATTTATTACATCAATCAATTCATCTGGAGTGCAATCTTCTCTGAACAAAACTTCTGCATTAAAAATTTCTAACAAAGTTAAGGCACAAATTACGGAAAAAAAAAAAACTTTAAATATGAATGTAAAAATAAACACCTCCAAAAATACACAATACAAACATGGGGAAACTATTACAATAAATTAAAATACATATTCAATTTCAAATTAAAAAAAAGTAAATTTAAGAATCAATTCTGCATAACTCATTACAGATAATACCATTTCAATCTATATAAACAAAATTAAAAATCTGCCTGTATGTATGTATGCATGCATGTGTGTTTTTGTCTCATTCTATGACTATGGGTTGTTAAGATATTAATAAAAAATGAACCTTCTATAGGAGTAGCATTATGCAGACAAATCCATTTAAGAAAAATATCTCATGTTCCTTAGCAATGAAATTAAATACAGCAGACAATTTTTATTAAATCTTTTCTAATTTAAATAAAGAAATGCATATAAAAATAAATTATATCGGAATTGCATTTTTGACTCAATTATGGTATTTGGGTTTAAAAATTGTGAGAATTATTGGTATTTTCAATTCTGTACATCATCTGTTTAATTTTGGCAAAGATTTTCTTTAAACCCATATTGTTTTTAGCAAATTGTTGAAACTGAATAAAAATAGTGCAGGTATATTACTACCATTTTAGCACTTTCATTTTGATATATATTGATCCAATTTCATATTTTGTGTAAATTTGTTTACCAATGGGACCAGGATATTTCATTCTTCAGATCTGCCCATGAAGATAATTTTGTATAGCGAAAACAGATCCTTATACTTCTTTTTAAAAGAATTAAATTAAATTAAATGTTTTGAATAACAATGTCATTTAGAATACTACAAGAATTTACACATATTTTAAATCACAAGCAATGTCAGGTATATCTGCTATTATCTATATAAAATTGTATACTGTGCTTCTAGTTGTCTGTTTTAATCTCAGCACAGGATACTCTTTTTTTTTTTTTTTTTGTAAGAATTATTATAAAATTTTAAAAAGAAAGACTCAATATTACAAGTGCACCGTAAATTGTAAGTTTCTTTATATTATATATCCCATACAAAGAATGAAATCTTTCAATTGATACCAAGTTTGATATGTATCCCCTCAGGCGGTAACATGCCCCCCTCCCCTAGAGGGGAGCTAATGACATGAAACTGCTTAGTTTCGTGATCATTGAGCCATAAATAAACCCTTTATGCATAATTATGTAAAATTTTATCCTATGCTGCCATGTTTAGAAAATATAACATTTTGAATAAATTTCAACGTTTTTGCTCGAGTTAAAATTTTCTTTATCTAGTTCTAGATTTTTCATTAATAAAGTCAGATAAAAGGTTTCGTAAACATCCATTAATATTTGTGGCAGCTATTCCATACACAAAAAATCGACCACAGATAAATGGACATCACTCTTAAAATAGTCAAAACATGTTTAAGAGGTCCTAAAACATATATTGGCATCAAAATCTCGAAATTGAAAATTTTCATGAAAACAATACTTCTCTATACTATATTATATAGTATGAGAAAGTAAAAATTAGATATAAACAATATATCATAACAAAAAAATGAAAAATTGAAATTTTGCATTAAACATGCATAATTAAATTACTTTCATGATAATGATTTTTTCATTCTTTCAATCAAAGAAGCAACCCTATTATGTGAGCAGTTCTAGAAATTAATGAATTAGACTATTACTTAAATAAACTTTCAAATCAACGTTTTTAATCTGATTGCATAGCATAATTCACCACTAATGATTGAGATTACACAGATTTACCAAGAAACTTACAAGTTCAACATACTGATGGATGTTTTAGAAGTGGGTCTTCATTATGTTAAGCAGGATTTAAGCTCCACCAACAGGGTTAGAAGTCGTAACATGGAAAAATATAGGACATTTTCATAAAAAATATAGGACAAAAGAAATCATCATTAACATCTTACAAATTTTGCTATTTTCATTTTTGAAAAAGTATTCTATCAGATAACAACTATTGATTGCTGCAATTACAACCTGCCAACCTGGGAAAATTGGAATGTGTAAAATTTTGCGTGAATGACATTTATAATGATTTTTTTTAACTACACGCACAAACGACATTTCTAATGAATTCAACTATGTATGTACACGTACCTGCATTAAAAAATATTGCATTAAATATCAGGTTTACTGGTAGAATATGAAAATTCAGGACACCAATTTTATAAAATTTCAGGACAATAAATTACAAAGCAAAAAATATATAAAGGTTTTATCCAGTGAGGATTACTTTATAATGAATACAAATATTTATGTTTGGCAAAACACAGGTTTTCACTAAAGAGAATAACAAATATTGATCTTTAATAAGAAAAATATATATATAGCACTGAATTATATTCCTGCCATAATGGTTTCCCTTTTATTTGCCTAAATCATTGCTTTAATGCCACTTTTTGAAAAATATCCCTTCACAGAGTTTATACCCATTTTTTAAATAGAAAAATTTATATTATGCAAATATAATTAAAAAATTAACCTTAATAATTAGCCATAATATGAAAATAAGCTAGTTTAGTCGATCTAATATGCAACATTTAAATGATGGAGATGGATGGAAAAAGATACTAACGTACGCTCAGTAATTCACACGAAGTAACTGAATTGCGTAATCGCACTGTTTATGCGAAAATAATTAAGAAATTAACAGTAATAATTAATTAGAATACGAAAATAAGCTAGTTTAGACAATCACAAATGCAATATTTAAAAGATTGAGATGGATGGAAAAAGATATTATTGTACTCTTGGCGATTCATGAGAGCAAACTGAATTGCGCAATCGCAGTGTTTATGCGAAATTAATGAACAAAATAACATTTTAGCGACTTATGCTGAATTAGACAACCTTTGAAGAAGTATATTTATTACTTTCATAAAATAAGCGATCCAGATCTTAATTTACGATCTTAATTTACGTTACACGCGGCCGTAAATCTCCGTTAATTTGATTGGCATTACCCTGCATTTTATTATGGATTTGCTACGATCCCGGAAATGGTAGATATTAGTGCTAAAAAAGCGGAAATGTGGTGTTTCTGAGGAATTATACTATATCTGGTTAATTGATAAATTTCAAACATAAAAAGCCGGAGAGATTGATTTCCTATTAATGTTAAAAAATTTAAATAAATGCGTAAAATATAGCAATATATGCGTAAAAGCGTAAAGAGCAGTTAAAATGTGTAAATTTTACACATAATGCGTAAAAGTTAGCAGGTATGCAATTACCGATATTTCTCCGCCCCTAATCTACAGTACCGCTACAGTTACCACGCTTTCCGTTCAGCCGGCAGGCGTCATGTTTAGAGTAGTATTACGTCACGTGCAATCGGAAACCAATTACAGACGTTCAACATCCCGTAGTTCCACGTTTTTGAAATTCTGGGAAGATTTAGCAGATAGACTGAAAACAAAATGATAGAAATAAGGATTTTATTGCCTGTGATTTGGAAATATAGGATTTATGTCCAAAATATAGGACAAGTGCGAAATATAGGACAAAATAGGACGTTTTCTATGAAATTTTTTAAAATATAGGAATTATAGGAAATATAGGACGACTTCGACCCCTGCACCAATAGATTTAAAGTTATTAAAGAAATGGTAGAACTTTGCAACAAAGAGTTGTTGCCCCCCCCCCCCCCTCCAAAAAAGTAACTGAATTCTTTAAAGAAAAGTAATGAAACTATAACATTTCATTATAAACTACTATGTGGGCAGTTTTTTCTTATTTTTCAATTTTCTTGTTAGTCTGCAAAATTTAATTTTTTAATGTTCATTTATTTGCCTAGTGACTTTTTTAAGTACTTTTATAATGCATACTTTTTATTATTAAAGTACTAACAGGGAGTAAGAAGTACAATGGATTTAAAAAAAAAAATTAATCACTCCTGTTTAACCAAATTTTTCCTCAACCAGCTTATTGTCGGTCTCAATTAAGCCAAAGGGGTGTTTGTTCTATGGTATTTTTACAAAATTTTATTCTACTTCATATTACAATTATTGCAGTATGGTTTATTCCAGAAACTTATATACTAATTTAACTTGAATAAGTTATGAAAAATGAAAATAATAGAGAAAACAGGTTAAGGATACTGTATTCATGCAAGACCATTTGAACTAATTTTTCATCACATCTTGTTAAGTTGCACATGGCATTAAAAGAAATTCCTCCAGCTTTCTTTATCTGGAAAAAGAAAAAACAGAACATAATGCTGGGAAAAGAGCAATTAGATTGACAATCATATAAACTAAATATAAGAAATAATTAAAAATAAAGAAGCCACTTAGAATATAATATATTAATTTAGAGAAACTAGTGTTAAATTATTCTTTTCCAGTAAAAATACCAGACATTAATCAGGAAAATACCAAAACAAAATTAATGTGATACAAAATCTGGAATATTTTATCCATAGATGTCCTCCTAGTTAAGCTTAACAAACCAATCAAAAAAGTATGTAAATTGGTTCAGCCATTTAAAAATTATAAGCAATTATTATGGACTAATAAAAGAGGCATTTTAATTTCCATTGTTATACAGGGGGGTATGAAAAGATAAAACATATTAAACATTCCCTAGATCCAGTCTCATTGTTTCAAAAAAGTTTCACCAAATTAGATTGTGTATTTCAGAAAATATTTAGCTTGGGAAAATATTCTGAAATTTTTACCATTAAAAGCGGTGTAAAATCGGAAAGATTTTCAGATATTAACCTATTCCTTATTAAGTTTAATAAACCAGCAAAAAAAGTATGCAAATTCATTGAGCTCTCATTCTCAAATTATAGTGGTAATGATAGACAGACAGGCAGAAACAGGTTTAAATTTTTGTTATTCCATACTTTGCTACAGGATGATAAAACTTACATAAGAATATTCCCTAGACCCAGTCTCATTGCATAAAAAGAAAAATTATCAAAATCTATCACATGGTTTGCAGTGTGTATTGAATTTTTCTCTTTTATATAATAGATTTGCTATAAAAGGTTTTCAAAGCATTAAGAAACTAAATATAAATGTATAAAAATGAGACCACAGTTAAAATAAACAAACAGCATACTAGGTGTGGGCAATATTCAGTTTGAAATATCAATATACTGTGATAAAAATATGGGCATATTGCAATATACCAATTTTCAATACACAAAAAAATTACTATATCAATAGTGATTTTCAAAAAATAGAACTTGCTTTATACATAAATTTCAAATAGTGATCAGTAAAGTAGATATTAATATTGATATTGTGCATACATTTTGCTATATCATTATATATGAATATGAACTAAATAAAATCCGAACTTAAATAGGAAGTACATTAGGATAAAAACATCAAATTTCCAAGAAGCTCTTTAACAGGAGAGCAAAAATGTTGCGGGTCCATACTAATAAAAAGTGCGCAAAATGTAAATTTTCACAATATCTTCTGTTCTAGCAAAAAGCTCTTAAAGTTTTGAAAAACTTGAGACATTAAATTTTCAAAAAAAAAAAAAAAAATGTATCCAATGAAATTGTGGTTTTGTGGAAACATTGTGCAGTTTTATAACTAATAATTAAAGTTTCATTTCAATGCATTAATAATTTCTATTTATTAAAAAAAAATATTTTTTTGTATAAAAAATCTAAAAAGATCAATTTTTAACTTAATAGACAGTACCGACCCCTTTTTCTTTTTTTTTATTCGAGATGTTGCAAAATGGACAAAAGAATAAAAAATGTTATTCTCCGAGCTGTATTTAATGTTTTATTAGCAATCAAAGTTCGTCTGTATGACATTCGTGGGAATACGACCCATTTTGGCATGCATAGAATTGACAAAAAAACATGCTTCAGGATGAGATAGAGATTTCAAATTTTTCCAATATTCTCTACTTTAGGGGATGCGGCACACTAAAATGTTCGATTTTTCGAATAAGTTATACACGCTTCCTTTTAAATGTGATAGAGGCTTGATATTTGGTATGTGGGCCAAACATCTGATAAAAAACCCAAGGCGAATAGTTTTTCCTAAATAATCATTTATGGCTGTGCTCCACAGAAAGACGTTCGAATGGGGAAATGATAAAATAGCATGCTTCGGAATGAGATAGAGATTCTAATTTTATGTATGGGTAGATAGTTCGAGAGGACGAATTGACCAATTTAAGTTTTCCAATATTTTCTTCTTTAAGGGGACACCAAAATTTTCGATTTGCCGATTTCAATGTGAAACTCGAATTATTCAAAAATTTACATTATTTGGGGGGTTGCTTATTACGAAACCATTGATTTTCAACGGGTATTCGGCTAGTATTTTCAAATCTGATAGTCATAGCTGATTAATGTTCTTTCAAGTTGGGTGAGGAAATTTTAAGATGTTCTAGTTTTATATGCATTGAAACCTAAGGAGCCAATTCAAGATAAATTGATCAATCAAACTAATCCAGTTATTCATACTTTCTGATTGCTACGAGACATTTCCTGACTGTGCAAGTCAGACTTTTTAAAATACCAAGAGTTCACATAAGTCACTTTCTACTATATTTGGAATTTATAGAATAGATTAACTTTTAACTATGGAATGAAAAATAACTTGATGATTCATGATATGAATCATCATATCGTGAATCATCATATCTTGATGATTCATGATATGATGATTCATGATATGTTTTTAGTTTATTTTAATTTGAAAATTGTATTTAGCATTGGATTGTAGTTTCGAGCATCGTTTATTCTTTTTTTTTCTCCAAATAAACAGCCCTTTTCTGATCTTGAACTCAAGCTGAATAGTGGCATACCAATTTATAAATATTTCACTATATCAGAGATAAACATTCAACTTCACTGTAAGCAATCATGCATTTTAAACAACATACCTTAAAATAAATATTGGGTTTCTCTTTGTTCAGTCGTATTCCAACAGTTTCTAACTCTTGCTCAAGTAACTGCCTAAAATCAATTAAAAAACACTATAAACATTTTATTTCATATTAAAATTATTTTTAAATTATAAATTATTAATTTGTAATGAGGTATAACCACTAATGGACTGTAAAATAAAATTAAAAAAATTTATCTATCTCTCTATAGTAAAAAAACTAGCTACAGATGCCACAGCTGCTGACAAAACCCTGTAAAAGCTGATTCTATGGCATCAAATGATTTCGAATTTTGCATAATGGCTCAAAATACTGTGCATTAATATGAGGTGTGTTCTACTTTCAAAGTGAAACATTTGAAGGCACGAGGTAAAGAGCAAATTATGAAAGAAGTGTGAAAATGATGAAACAAAAGTATGCAACAGAAGTGCCACCCACCATGTTGTTACTAATATCTAACAACACATTATTAATAAGATCCAGATTTCATGACCTTGGCAATTAATTTGGTGAAATGTTACCAATTTGGCAAGCAAGTTTTGGTGAGTTCCAGACACTTCTTAAATTTTGAAGATTTGTTAAAAACTTCACGAATTATATGTTTTTCTAGAACTTTTCAACTGAGGGCATATAAACTCATCATCATTCAGTTGGTTTGTTGACATGATATGACTCAAAATAAATTGAGAATATGACAAAGTCTAAGAAAATTATGAAAGGGATGGGATGGGAATGAAACAAAATTATGTAATGGTGCAAGTACCACTGTACTTGCACTGTCAAACTCAATACATAACCCAATATGTAATTTTTTTCTGATTATATATACTATTGATAGATTGTATCATCTTTATTACAATGTTTGTTTTTAGCTACTAAAAAAGACTAATTTTCTCCTGTAAGGGCCTGTTATGAAGTTTACTCATTTTCTATTGGTGGGCTGTGAATCCTTAGAGGAGATACGAAGTAGAGTTACTATAACCCTTGATTTGGTGCTCCATCGTTAAACCATGTTATTATCGGCAAGAACTTCTTTCTCCCCCTGTCATTTCATTGTTATTTCAATGGACACTTGTCAAGTTAGCTACTTAAAAGAGGTTAAAATGGTTTCGTCATACTGCTGTTACAACTGTACAGAAATACAAATAAAAGGGGAATCCATAATGTTTCATTGTTATGTATAACTATTCATTAATTTTTTTGTCATTGCGTAGTTTTTTGGTATTAAGTTCACTATTGAACAGCCTGGCTGATCTAAATTTGTGATTTGCATTGTAGCAAACTATATAATATTGCTATTTTTTGATAAATTCTTATATTTTTTATGTACTATTTGCACTCTTTTGCTATTTATTAGAAAAGAAACTGGTTTTTAGTCAAATTCGTTTAAATGATTTGCATACATGCAAAATTATTAAATAAGAAACGGAGTAGCCAGTTCCACAAAAGCAAGAAAATATGTCTGATTTCAGTTGTTTTCTTGATTTTGCTGAATTGGCTGGTTTCTTATCTCAAAGGAGGCATGCTTTGCCTCCAAATTCAGTCAAAACCTATAAAATTTTTGTTGTATGCTGTTTCACAAGGATATTTATCCACAGATAACATTTGACAACAGTTTGAGTGAATTGTTGTAAATGCTGAAAGGTTCTTTAAATACAAATTATCCTTTCAAAAAAGTATACGCTAATAAACTTTTTTTTTTTTTGTACTGTCTAGAACATAGGTCAGGAACTGGCCGTGTGGCTCGATAGGAAAGTTTCTCTCTCTTTCATAAAAAAAAACAACAACCTTTGGCTTAAAATTTCTTTCACATTAATTTAGGATAATAAATGATTAAAAATTACATACAGTGGAAGATTATGCAAAAGAGAAAATTATAATTTGGTCCTTGTCATGAGTTGAAATCAAAAAGAAGTGGAAATGAGAAATTTTAAAATCAGAAACCATATAACAATAACTTCCTGATAAAAATAGCATATAAAAGTTGAAAGATGCATGATGGGGAACTGCTACTAACTAACAGAGCTGTCAAGTGGGAGTCATAGAATATGAAGCAATTTTGAGCGGAATCTGCCAAAATTGGTAAAATCTAACCATGCCACAATTAACTCATAACCCAAATCTTAGTTTAGCAAAACTATTCAAAATTAAAGCAAAATAGAGATAAGAAATGAATATATATGGCTAAAAAATACTCTTTGGCTCTTTGGATATAGATCTTTGTCATTGCATTCATCATCTAGATAACGAATTATATTTACATATTAAGTGCTGAATTACAAAACCTTAGGACTAAAAATTATTTGCCATAATCTGAAGTTCAACATGTCAAAGGCAATACATTTGACAGTTTATAATATATTTAAATAAATACTCCAATATGATTCCAATATTAAAATCATATAGAAGTTTTAACTAACAATTTTGAAAAATAATGAGGAATACATAAAAATGTATACAATATTAAAAAAATAATAATAATATTTAATATTAAATACATCCACTTACTTTTGAATTTCTCCTTTAGTCGCATCCAACATCATTAAAACTAAATCAGCTGTTCTTGCTACTGCTATAACTTGCCTGCCTCTACCCTTACCTTAATGGAACACAAACAACGGTAAAATGTTAGCATTTTCTAAAGCCAGAATAAAGCATAGTGAACATTAACTAAATTATACTGTGAAAACAAAGTACAAAATAAAAGTACCTGCAGCAGCTCCTTCAATGATACCTGGTAAATCCAGAAGTTGAATATTGGCTCCTTTGTACTGAAATACAGAAAAATATTTGTACATAACTTTCAAAGTCAAAATTCAACTGTTCACTTAAACATTTCATGATTATAATGTGCAATAATAAAAATATTTGATGTGGGTAGCACATGACTTTCCCCATACTCGAATTCATCTCTTCTTTTTTTATATAAGTTCAATACTACTTAATATATACATCTAAATTTATGTTTATTTAATTTTTCTACCTGATTAACCTTTTGCGGATGGTTGACGTGCCCACATGTTTCGACTGTGAACTTGCATTCAAGGACGGTCGTCACACATTCAAGTCTAATAAAACTTTACCGTAAAGGACGGTGATCACGGATGCAAGTTTTCATATGGAACATTTTTATTTGAATTTATTTGTATACTAGATGGCGTTAAATGTCCATGCGAACAACTCCAATGTATTTTGCAGATATTTGACATTGGCATAGAGGGATTCAATGAATCGTTTCTCCATCTGGAGAGGTGAAACATGGTTCTGTAATATAAACAAATAGAGCACTTCTCATAGCCTTTGCTATTTTATAATTGAGTTTTGGTTCTCGTTTTGAATTTAGCTTAATGATTTAGTTGGTGAATCATGGGAATATAAGAGGGTATTTTTTTCTTAATTTGGGTTTTAGAGTAATGTGCAGCAGTGAAATTTATTCGGTTATTTCAGATAAAAGAATAGAAGCATCTAACGAGTATTTTGTATTGAGATTTGTATGAAAAATATACATCAAATAGAAAATAAGTATTTCTTTTATTTCTGATAAAAGTAGATTGCTGTGTTGAATAGGTGATTTTTAGTGAATTTTTTTCGAGAGTTAGGCTTAGTGCAAAAAATTAGCCTCCTTTGGGAACAGTTCGGAAGCGAAGCGCTCCGTCCTTTGGGCCACGGCAGTTCCAGAATGCAACCGTCCGCAAAAGGTTAAGTTGATTTGGACCAAAGTATCTTCAAGGTTTCTCAAACTACCTGATTAAGTTGGAGAAACCCTAATAGTGGAGAAAATTAAAAAAAATTCTAAGTCAAATTTTCACCAGCTAATCTTTGAGTAGATATAGTAATTAACATTGATTCCATTACATATAATGCAGTTGAATGCACATATAATCACAATTCAGAAATAAAAACAATTTCAATAAGCTTCTTAGATTCAAAACTTTTGGTCCAACTATGGTTTCATGTAAAAAGAGTCTCAAGAAATGTAATTTCAATGCCTTGAATTTTTCTCCCTTTGAATTAAGCAAAAAAAGGCCTTTCTCATTGCCAAATTCCTATTTAAAAAGTTTTATATTTAAGGAAAACTTGAGTAACACATTTAAGCTCATATAAAACAATAATGTAGCATACAGCTGTTTCAAGGATACGCTGGATCCCCTTCGACAGTGCAAGAGAACTAACAAACCCGAAATCAAAAAGATGAAATGGGCCAGTTCAACTTTTGTTAGATTCCCTTACATTAATGAAGGAAATCCAATGTATCCTTGAGACAGTTGTATGCTGAATTATTATTTTATTTGTGCCTAAAGACATTAAGTTTTCTTTGTCCTTTGCACAGAGTGTTTTTTACTTAATAGCTTTATATTTAATTCAAAATCTTTTATTCCCTAGCTAGGTGGTACTTACCCCCTCCCCATAGGAGGCAACTTAACTTTTGAAAGGAGCAATGGGAGGGGAAGAGGTTTAAAATTTATGAGAGTATTAAGATAGAATTTAGATATGCTCTAGAATAAAATTAATATAACTACAGCTTGTGAGAATACAATTTCTTAGTACTTAATAGAAAGCAAATCTTGGAATGCCTGCATGAATGCAAACATAATTTTTCTTATGACTGCTTTCTATCAGAAAAGTACTAAGAATTTTTATGTTCTAGATATTAAATTCCTAGTTCATCTGTTAATACCGAGAATGGTTCAAATATGAAATTGTTACTGTTTAAAAATAATTTTACAAGTTTAAACATAAAAAAACATGCACAATACATTATATGACACTCTGTATTTCTTCCATCAGAAAAGCCAATTAACCTTTTAAGCATGTCATTTATTTACCTTCACAGGCACTGCAGTGGGGAGTTTTTTCTCCCATACCGTTTTCCCCACTGCTTGAGCGTTGAATAAGAAGGTGTTTTATTGAAATAAATATTAAGTAAATAAACATGCATAATAACAGATAAGTAAGTAAAAAACATACAATTCCACTTTTTAATAGTTCCTCTTGGTATGATAAATTTTAAAACATGGTATAACAAAAAGCAACTTCACAATCTGGACAACATATCCTGGTTTCTTTCCCAAGCATCTTGCCAGTTTTATTAGAAGCACGACATACAACACGTCGCCTAGTTGGCTCTATTTTGCAGGGTGTGGGAAGTATATACTTATCAAAATGTCTCTGTAAGAAGAGGATGATTTTCATAACTCTACCGTTCTGATTTTACAGCCATGTTGATAGAATCATAGGATTTCTGCATTGTTTCCTCAATGATTTCAATTCTAAAGTCAATAAGTGTTATATTTCTGGATGTTACCTTTCTCTATAGAATAAAAGCCTTGAAGGTAATTTGATCAAGTGCCTGGATATTTTTTTATAATAAACCTTCATCTTTTTTTGTACTGTATTGTAATACCATAAATTTCATGCTGTATTGTAATACGAAATACAAAGCTAACTAGAACTTGTACGAAATACTGTCTCCGATAAAATCTAGTTTGTAGGAATACTACTGCCATCTAGTGGAGAAAATTGTAAACACAATTAATATCTTATACACAATCATATGATGAGTTATTTCAGTCAGAAACACAAGAGTCTCGGCTTTCAAACTGCATGATGAGTCTGCCTCGTCAACCACGTTTATCGGTAATGCAATGCATGACGAGTTGAACTCGTCAACAACTCTTAAAGGGTTAAACAAACCTTTTGTACTTAAAAATGTACCTTATTGGACATTTACACAGAATTTTATAGCCGAATACTTGTTAAACGTAATTTAATCTCATCTATATAAATAAAATTGTAAATCTGTCTGTTTGTTTCATCATCATAGGAGAATGGCTGAACCGAATTTGATGAAATTTTATGGGTGGCCTTGAAATAGCCCCACTTAAAATTTTGTCCATGTTTCGAATTTCTAAGACCAGGGGTTGTCGAGCTATTAATAAAAAATGAAACTTTCGTTTGTCTCATTACCACGGGAGAACGGCTGAACCGAATTTGATGAAATTTTGTAGGTAGCCTTGAAATAGCCCCCCCTTAAATTTAGTCCAAGTTTCGAGTTTCTAAGACCAGGGGTTGTTGAGAATAATTGAAAACGAAACTTTTCCCTAGGAGTTCTACTCTCAAACTCCCTGGTTCCTCCAAAAGATAAATGTTGGAAATCATTGTTTTAAAACGTGAAAGTGAATTAAAACTGTATATCTGAGTTTGGTGGGAGATTTTTGAGCTAATTAGTCACTTTTTGAAAACATGAATTGATTGAAAACATGAATTTTGAAACATGAATTTAAATGGAAAATCTATCACCATGATTTATTTTTCACAACAATGAAAAGTATTAAGAACTCAAAATGGTTATTTAATTATCAGCATTTTATGAGGAAAATTCTTAATAAAATAATAAAATAAAAATAAATAAAATAAAAATCTTATATCATGTTGCTCTGCAATGCAATTAAATGTGTTTGTTGATTTTCATTATTATTTTTTCGATTTGAATAATAAATAAATGGATGTAAAAATATGTCTTATAAATGAACGATTTGATTTTTCTTTTAATTATATTAATTATGGACTGTGTACATCATATTAATTTATTTTGACAAACAGTTTTCAAATTTATATATTGTGTTTAGCCAATAAACTCATTTAGCCAATTGTTGAAACAGATTAAGAGTTGAATGGGTATATCTTCTAATACAATTTTAGTGTTTTCATTTAGTTACAAACAGGATCGGGATGTTTTATTCGTCAGATCTGCAAATTCAGATCTACGAATTTGGTGGGATCTCGCTAACTTGACAACTTTTCTTAAACGTTGCCAAACTGATGGAAATGTTCCCAAATTGATAACAATTACGCTAAATCAATGAAATTAATTATGTTTTTTTAAAAGCGAGTACTGAAATGATGTTTCGGTAGCATTTGTCTGTTCGTCCAACCATCTTACTTAGTAACACATTTAGCAAATTTTTAAAATGTCACAAAATTGATAAAAATGTTTGTAAATCCATAAAAATATCTTGAAATTGATAAAACTACACTATATAAATGAAATTAATTGTGTTTTATTAGGGGATAGTATTATGATGATGTTTGATCAATTTGTCGCTAAGTGGTACTGTCAGTTCTACAGTCCCACTTGGCAATTTTTTAAAATGTCGCTAAATTGACAAAAATGTTGCCAAACCTTCCATTATTCAGACGATATTTTTTCTACCAATTTATTTGAAGCAAATGATATCATTTCGCTTAATAACAGATTTAAATCTAATGTGTTTATGCTGCAGACGATTTTTATTAAATCTTTTCCGATATGTATATCAAATCAATTTCATTGATATTGCATTTTTGACTGGATAATATCAATTATGGTCTTCAGGCTTAAACATTATTATTGATATTTTCGGGAATTATTGATTCAGAGATTATTGATATTTTCAAGTTATTATGTCTATGTTTATTATGGCAAAAATTGTTCAAACTCATATGTTGTACGTTGTACGAGTAATCTTCTACAAACGCACAGGTATATCTTCTAATCTGCAAGAATTAGATTTTGATATATATTGGAATCCATTACGGCCTTCTAGTATAAAGATTAAGGGGATTATTGATATTTTCAATTTATTACGTCATCTGTTTTATTTTGGAAAAGATTTTTGAGACTCATATTGTAATACGAGTAATCTTCTACTAACACATGGACATATCTTCCAATCTACGACATTATAATTAGTATGGGTATATCTTCCCATATAATTTTAGCACTTTCATTTTGGTATATATTGGAATCAATTACTGCCTTCAGGTTTAAAGATTAAGGTTTATTGATATTTTCAATTTATACATGTAACTACTAATACAGGTTATATCTTCTAATATTCGTGTATATAAGTAGTACGGGTCCCATATAATTTTAATGCATTTATTTTGCATATATTGATTCAATTTCATATTTTTTGTAAATTTGCTTACAATAGGGGCTAGGATGTTTTATTCTTCAGATCTTCCCGTGAAGATAATTTTGTATAGCGAGAACAGAGATTCTTAAACTTTTTTTAGGAGCATTAAATTAAATATTTTATCAGAATATTTTAATTAACAATGTTATTTATTATACTATAGGAATTTGCACATGATTGTGAAATTTAAGTTTCATTATATTATGTACTCCATATGAAGAACGAGTACGCTGCTAATTGGAAAATGTTTTTGATTCTCATTAAGCGTGTACATGTCATATTTAGTGACCACTACCCATGATGACTACTAGCAATATTGATCACATTAGTGACCACTTTAAGGACCACTAGTTTATAAGTAATATAAGTGCATCAAAAGTGAACAGGTTGAATTCAATTGTTTGGGTGCTCCATAGTCACTTTATAAATATAAGATAATTTCCACAGTGTACTTGGAAGTTTTGAAAACAGAATATTATATCTGCTTGTATCTATGTTTCATTCTCTAAGTTGTATAAAATTTTTAATAAAAGAAAATTCCCCTTCTGAATATTCAAAATTTGCAGAGTGTATCCAAACCCTGCAATATATAACAAAGCTAAAATTTTACAAATAAATTTCATTTAAGAAAAACATCAATTATCTTTATATTTTGTGTCAATGATTATGTTCATTAATGGCTAAAATGTGCCTCACAATTTACAATGGTCAAAGATTTGATAAAAAAATTTTTAAGATATTGCACATATGCGTTTACTTTATATATAAAAATATGTACTTACTGGTATAACTCCAGGAATACATGTTAATGTTGTAAATTCATATGCTGCAGATTCACTATGGGTGTCAGTTAATATGTTGAGCAAAGTAGACTACAAAAAAGGAAACAATTTGGAGATATAAACAGATAAACAGTTATAATGCTCAAAATGAGTAATATATTTCTATCATTTTTTTATAAAGAATAAACATCTCATAGAATTTCAGCCCTACAAACCAGGGCTATGGAGTCATTACATTAAACCTTCGACTCTAATTCTTCTTTTTCCTTACTGTCCAACTTTATACTGACTCTGATGCCTACATAAATAGCAAATGCATTGATTATTAGCTTATGTGAAAATCTTTGGCTTAAATTCATTTTCCAAAAGTCTTAGTATAATCGGAAAATGCTGCACACATAGTGATTATTATAAAACATCAAAATTTTGACAAAATTTTCTAGTGTCAATAATTGCTAGATTTGACAAATTTCCTACAATTTTGCCAAAACTGTGTAATGTGCTAAACAAAATCAAGTGGTTACATGATTGAAGCCTCATACAGTAATATAAATTCAAAAGCATCCATTTCTATTCATACTTAATTTCAGATAACCATAATTTTCATTTCATCAAAATATGCATGTGCTAATTCATTTTTTATACAATATTAAATTTTTCATATCAGTAGTTTTTTAGTCCATAAGCATTTGATGTTTCTTAATTTATCGCTTAAAAATTATTTTTAAATCGTTTTATTTTGATAAAATTATTTTTAAATATTTTTATCCAGAGTCAGAGTTAGTATATTTTTACTAACTGAGACTTCAACTCCACATCTCAACTACAAGCATTTTTGTATTAAAGCAGAGCAGAGTTACTGCTTATACACTATAGTGCAAAATTTATATACACATTCTTAAAGAAGATGCAACATAAGTGCCAGCTCTGTCTCCATGGCTAAATTCTGTCATCTAAATAACACTGAAAATAGATTTCCAAACATTGAGAATGGCATTTTTCAATCAGTTTCTGTAATAAATTTAAGTTAGATTTGACCAAAATACCGGGAGAGATAGAGAGGAATTGCTCACAAAACATAATTCAAGACTTGTGATTGAATTCTTTAAATATTAAACCCTACCTGTGAATTCTCCAAATGTTTTTTGGACAATTAGTTTATACATTTTCTACTGAACTTTTGCCAAATATGCAATTCCTATTAGCAAAAGTTTCCAAAAATTAAATTATATCCTTTGGCAAAAATCTCTATATTTGGCCAATAATTTCTATACTTGGCTAAAAATTCCATTTCAGATATATATATAGAATTAAAATTATTCTTCTGATAATGCATATTTAACTAGTAAATGGTTGTTCTATTACAAACACAATGCTTTTCAGGTCAAAATTAGAGATGATATATAGAGATTAGGGTGAATACTCAAGTACAAGAGAATTTGAGATCTCGAATATAACATCACTAGAAAGTATTTGCATATCTGGCATATCATGCCACTGCAAAATTTATTAGAATTACAGGAGACTTATATGATCCTTACACTAGAAACAGAATTAGTATACTACTGCTACCGTTATCTCTTTCACAGCAGAATATATATCGAGCAGACCATATGACTGTCACTGTTTATCAGACACCATGTCAGCAAAAATGTTCGATGGTGAGAAAATCTACAGTTGATGTATTATCTGTTTTACTTCATTTCATCAGTTTTTCATTTCATTTCATTGTAACTTCATTTATACTAGTTTACAAAAGTCAAATTATTGTAGTTTTATAACACTTTTTACTGAATTTTATTTAATTGATTTTTTAATAATCTATAAATAAAATTAAAAATATGTCTGTATGTCTATCGCATCATCATGGGAGAATGGCTGCACTGAATTTCATAAAATTTTGTGGGTAGTTTTAGAATAGCTACACTTAAAATTTAGTCTTTTTTTCAAGTTTCTAGAACCAGGGGTTGTTTAGATATTAATAAAAAACACACAGATATAGCATTATGCAAACATACATAGTATTATGATATGTGGCACAGATATAGCATTATGCAAACAATATTTTCCCATCAATTTAAAGATATCATGTTGCTAAGCAACGGAATTAAACCCAATAAGTTTATGCAACAGATGATTTTTATTAAATCTTTTCCAATTTAAGTAATTAAGAAATGTATATAAAATTAAATTTTATCGCAATTACATTTTTGACTGGATTATATCAAATATAGTTTTCGGATTAAAAGGTTACAGGGATTATTGATATTTTCAATTTCTTGAGTGATTGTTTTATTTTGGCAAAAATGTTTTAAACTCATATTGTGTTTAGTCAATTATTGGAACAGAATAAATATGGTATGGGAATATCTTCTAATACTATTTTAGTACTTTTATTTTAGCACATGCTGATCCAATTTCATAGTGCTATCATTTAGGGGCGTATATTGATCCAATTTTATACGTTTTACGAGACCAGGATGCTTTATTTTTCAGATCTGCCTGTGAAGATAATTTTGTATAGTGAGAACAGAGATTCTTATACTTATTTTCAGAAGAATTAAATTAAATATTTTAATAATGTTTTGAATAACAATGTCATTTAGAATACTATAGAAATTTGTACATAATTCTGAATTTTAAGTTTCTTTATATTATATATTCCGTACAAAGAGTGAGTATACTGCTAGTTAATAAATAATACTTAATAACTTTAAATACAATTAAATAACAATTCAGAGTATTTACAAATATTCAAGATCTGGTTTATATTCGAATTAGAGATATTTGACTCGTATTTAAATTCGAGGAAAAATGCTATTCACTTATCTCTAGTCAAAATACAAGAGGGTGTACTCAAAGTTTTGACTGATAGTGTATATATAAACTGCAAAATAACAAAATAAATAACTGAAAAATATATTAAAATTTAGAGATTTAACTTCACTCATAATATCTAGCAAATTACATCCAAGAAAAAGTAAGCAAAGAAATAAAATGAAACTTTTATTACCTTACCAACAGATGGGAAACCTATAAGTGCCACTCGGGCATCACCTGATTTCATTACATCGAAACCTTCCCCCTGGGATAAAATAAATATATAAATTTAAAAAAAAAACAAAGCAGAATTTAAACAGTTGTTTCATAATAAGAACATTTGTTTTACAATAAGAATTAAGTAAGTTGTAGTTAAATAAAAAATATCACAATAAAATTGCTGGTGAGAAAACAACGTTCTAGTACTACTACTTTAAAGAAAGCATTTTCTTATGCCTACTTTCTTCAAGGAAGTTGTAAAGAAAAATATTTTTAAAAAACCTTATATTATCAGTATGGTAACTTAAGAGACAATTCAAGAAAGGGTAAATCCGATGATATTTTGCCTAAACCCAAAATTACAGTTTGTCTCATAGTCAATAGTTAAATCTATAGGACCCTAATGTTAAATCTATAGGGGCTCTAATGGACTTTTCTTTTATATCACATTTTCGCTTTATTTTGATTCTTTTTTCATGAAGACATAAAAATTAAATATTTTTGTTGATAATACTTTAATGTATCATGTATAATTACATTACTAGGATGAGAATATATTTAGAAAACAAAAACATTATGTAGTTGATATTAAAATATTAGATGCCCTTCCTAAAAATAGAATATATGGCATGGCCACTGGTTTATATGCTAAGTGAGAATATAAATTCTTGTACTTCCTAGTTGCAGACATAAAAAAATAATTTGTATTATCACAAATAGCAGTTATATACATTGCGCTAAGTGGAAGTTCTGTGATGAAATCATAAGAGATGAAAATTGTTAATTTAAAGTTTATAAATATTTATATCTAAAATGGAAACATTAGAACTAAACATGGAATAGAATTAATATATAATATGAAGAACTATATCTTTATTAATACACTAAGGACTGAGTGTTTAGTGAAAAATCTGTTTTTTTTTTTTTTTTTGTAAAATTAAGCTTTAAAGTTAAATTATATTATTTTGGAATAAAACATTTTACAAAGATAAAATTGTCTGTTTCAAAGTTATTAAGATCATCTAATGCTTAATTAAGCTTAAATAAAAATTCTTGTACAATGTTTTCTGAAATATGTTAAAAGTTTTATGCTTTCATTCCATTACCTTTTTAATGCATTTTCTGTTTTCTACAATGATTTGGTGGTTCAAAAAAAAAAATTTTTTTTTTAACGTATTAATCAGAAATTAAGGCTGAAATTTTTCATTTTTATCTATTACTACACGATTTACAACTTTTTAGCTAAATTAAAAAAATCCACTAACGAACATCTTGCTATAATATAGTTTGATGGTTACAGACGTGTATTTAATTATTGTTCTTTTTGCAGTTCTTTTATGTCTATGTTTCTCAGTGATTTTCTATTAAATCTTATCCCTGATTTTACGTTTACTGATCTGTTCCGTGATTTTCTATCACTGTAATCCTAACATTCTGCTCCTTTTTTTTTTAATCAGACAATACCAATTATTTCTAATTTCCCAGTAATATTTTATCTTAAAATTTTCTTATTACATTTATTTTTAAATCTTTGCATAATTTACCAAAATGTAAAAAAATTTACTTCATAATTAGGTTTTTCTAATTCATTTAAGTCAGATTCATTTTGTTTATAAAAATCATTCTGAAATAGAAAATTAACAATTCATTGGGAATTAGTATTATTTCTATTTTTCCTAAAAAAAGACTTCATTCAAGGTCGCAGGTAAGTTGGGAAAAAAATGGTTTGATCTTGGTTTGACGTGAAAATTTTTATGAGTTAGCACTTCTAATGAATAATAGTAACTGCAATAAGAACTGCACATACAGACAGCTTAAAGAAGTGAGGAAAGGAGCCCCTTTCAGAAATCCCACAGAAGAAATTATTTCAAACTGATATTTTTTGTGCATGGTTCTGTGCTCTAGCAGCATAAACACAGTTCTTCACCATGTATCTGCTATTGCAAATAAAAATTTAATAACTTATCACTACAAGCTGGTTAGAACTGGCAACCAAACTCTACATACTACCACTAAACTATGTAAGTAAAATATTAACAATCAACACAACATTGAGAATTTTTAAAAATAAGATATTTAATACATGTTATACAATATTAAATTACTGAAATGTTGGATTTTATACTTGAAATATTACCTTTTCTTTTTTCCCAGTGGGCTCCAAGAGTTGTGATCTGTATTTAGCAAGTTTGGCTTTTAAGACACCCAAATGATACTCAGTAGCTGTAAATATAGATACAAATATAGAATTTACAAATCTGCAAATTAAACAACGAAACAGTCTTAAAACAATTTAATAGCAAAAATCAATATATTTTGTCAAAATCACATGACCAGAACAGAACATGCCAATGTAATTCGAGCTCATTAAAAGGTCAAGAGTTTTTTTTATCTACATCACAATTTCTGAGCTAAATGAGAAATCAAGCTACTGCTGCAAACTCAACACCATCTTAATGAAAGTTCTGAGTAGGCTGCAAGCTAATCTCTTTTAAAATACAACATTCTTTACAAAGAATGTTATGTTATTAAATACTATGTACACTATCAGGGTAGTTAATCGGGCACGTATGTTACAAGGAAAGCTCAAACCAGTCTTAAGGAAAGATAACATAGTCTTATGATCTTCATTAAAAGTAAGTTATGGGTTGCTTTAAAATACTCTGTGATTATCAATATGCTACTATAATAGGATGTCAGTTCAGAACATCTCTATCCTGCTTCAGCTGTCTCAATCAATATAAGTAACGTCATTGTGAAGCAGTGGCATAACCAGATTTTTAGTACCCTGAAACAAATAATTTTATAGCACTCTTACCTATAATGCATAGTCTTTGATCCTTAAACTAAAATATGTTCATTGCAAAGGGCACACCCTTCTCGTTCAGCACTCTGGAGTGAACGTTTCATCCCACTCTATGACAGTATAACACTGTTATGAAGTGGAAATGCCTCAGAGCAACAACTCAATTACAAATTGATAAGACAATAAAATCATGAATAGAGATAATTGTGCAATGTTAGAATAACAATTTTCTTAATTTAAAAGCGTAGTTTTTTATTGCCGATTGAAATAAACTATACTTAAAACTCCACAAGTAAATTTAAGTATACATTTTCTTTATAATTCTTCACATTTTATAAATTTAATGATTAATTAGCTCATCGTTGGTTGCACTATGAGCATTTTTCTCATGCTTCTCATATAAAAAGTGTCATTTATTTGGAAGTGATCCTGGTGATACTGCCTTCCTTCTAGCTGACATTTGGAATATTCTTAACAATCTGTTATCAGTTTCAATAATTATTAGCAGGTCTTTTGACTTCAAACAGTGTGCAATTTGCTACTATGTACTTGAGCATTTCTCTTATCAAAACACCACTGATGTTTGCGACACATGAGAGCTTTTCTCATAAAACAACTACTGGCATTTGTGTTTTGTATTTTTTTTTAAATAATGCAAGGATACGAGTGTGTTTTCACCTAACTTCATTTGCATTTTTTTTTATTTGTTAGCAGCAACTTTTCAACACCTGTGCTTTTGTTCACTTTTGAGCAAAAATATTTTTTCATTAATGCAAAAAGCTGGAATATTGAGTTACGAGCAGTGATTGGTGAAGTTAGCACTGGAGAAAATTGACAAAGAGTGAAAATTGAAAATAAATATTCTATCCTGGCTATTGCAAGAATTTGATATAAATAGAAATTATAGAAAGATAAAAAACGAATGATAGATTTTAGTACTTGTACAGCACTGGAGCAAATACTCATTATAGCCTAAATTATGTAGTAGCCACTAGCCAGCTAATAACTTCAAATATAGCTAGTAAAGTTTTGTATACTATTAGTAACTTTCTACCATCAACAATAGTAATGTCAAAACACAAGAGAATGAAACTGCAGAAGCTGACCAAATGAGTTATCAAACTTTGAATGTGAATAACATCTATAGTTAAGGTTTCCCTGACAGAAAAATGGGGCATTATGAAAAATGTAAACACTTTAGATGCTTATACCCCGGACTCCGGACTTAATAGATAAAAATGTAAATAATTTTTCTTGTTTTGTTGTAAATAGGGTCCAGATTATGAATATATAAAAATAATTTCAATATTTTAACATTTTGAACTTTTTTCCGAAAAAAAACACATTAAAAAGTAGCTCTCTGAGCGAGTTTTTTTTTTTTTAAGTGGGTAATCATCTTGCCAAGTTGAAGTATGAAAATTTGATGTTTTTCAAGTTTATAATCTATATATACTAATTGCCAAGTGTCCGTCTGTCTGTCTGTCACGCTTTGTTTGGGCACTTCCCGAATAGATAGACTTTCAATTTGGTACACGACTCGGTCGTTCGATAAAAACCCCTGGAAAAATCAAATTTTTCAAAAACGTTCTCTAGAGGGAGGTGCCTCACACCAAAACGTTCAAAAAGTGAAATGATTGGAAAGCATGCTTTGCGATGAGATAGGGACTTCAAATTTGGTGTATGGGTTAACCGTTCGAAAGGAAGAAAGTGCGCAATTTCAGATTTCGAATATTTTCTACTTAAGGGGGTGCCGCACACCAAAATGTTCGATTTACTGATTAAATGGGAAACGGCTACTTTAAAATTTGATAGAGGCTTGAAATTTGGTGTATGGGCTAATCATTTGATGAAAACACCCAAAACGAATATAGTTTTCTAAAATGTTCCTTTAAGGGGTGCTCCAGAGGAAAACGTTCGAAAAGTGAATTGATAAAAAAACATGCTTCGGAATGAGATACAGATTTCAAATTTGGTATATGGGTAGATAAATTGGAAGGAAGAAAGTGTACAATTTCAGTTTTCCAATATTTTCTACTTTAGGGTGTGCCGCACACCAAAATGTTCGATTTTCGGAATAAAGAAGAAATCCCTCTTTTCATATGTGATAGACTTGATATTTGGTATATGGGCAAATAATGTGATAGTAAACCCAATCAAAATGGAGTTTTTCAAAAATGCATATTTAAGGGGGTGGGTACTGCACACAAAAACATTCGAAAGGTGAAATGATAGAAAAAGCATGCTTCGCGATGAGATAGAGACTTCAAATTTGGTGTAGGGGTAAATAGTTGGAAAGGTAGAAAGAGTGCAATTTCAATTTTCCAACATTTGCTATTGTAGGGGGTGCCGCTCACTAAAATATTCGATTTGCCGAACAAATTGAAAACACCTCCTTTACAATGTGATAGAGGCTTGAAATTCAGTATATGGGCTCATCATTTGAAGAACAAACCCAATATGAATACGGTTTTTCAAAAATGTTCATTTAAGGGGGTGCTACACAGAAAAATGTTCAAAAGGTGAAGTGATAGAAAAACATGCTTCGCGATGGAATAGACTTCAAATTTAGTGTACGGGGAGATAGTTTGAAAGGAAGAAAGTGTGCAATTTCAGATTTCCAATATTTGCTACTTTAGGGGGTGCGGCATACCAATATGTTTGATTTTCCAAATAAATGAGACACGCTTCCTTTTAAATGTGATAGAGGCTTGATATTTGGTATATGGGCCAATCATCTGATAAGGAACCCAAGGCGAACAGAGTTTTTCAAAAACTTTCATTTATGGGTGTGCTCCACAGCAAAACGTTCGAAAGAGGAGATGATAAATTAGTATGCTTTGGGATGAGATAGAGACTTTAATTAGGTGTACTGGTAGATAGTTCGCAAAGGAAAAGGTGAGCAATTTAAGTTTTCCAATGTTTTCTTCTTTAGGGGGTTCTGCACACTAAAATATTCGATTTGCCGAATAAATGTGAATTGTAAATTATTAAAAAATTACAATATTCAGGGGTTGCTTATTGCGAGAACGTTGATTTTCAACGGGTATTCGGCTAGTACTTATATCTTAAAAACTAAGTGATAGCTATAAACAATAGACTTAGTGATAGCTATAAACAATTTAAGCAAGAATTTGTAGCTCTTTAAAAGTCCCACCTATAAGTGTATAGATCAGATTTTGGATTGAATTTTTTTTAATAGTACAAAAGTTGAGTTTTATTGTACAAAATGTTATTTACACAAAATCATTTCGGCTTCATTGGACTGGAGCCACAGTTATTATTTTTTTTATTTATGTTACTATTAATAAAATATAACTTAAAATAATTCTAAATTATGAAATTAGTTCTATATTCCTGTAATTGTTATTTCATTGAGTATAACCTTTACAATTTATATTATGACATTTATAGTAACTTGTGCTTAAGTCATTGGCTAGTAATAAGTCAACAGTGCCTTATAAAAATGTTAAGTTTACTAATCAGCTGAACTCCAGATTCATAATTTAAGCTATATTACACATGCACTTACACAACTGTAAGAATTTCATGTATGGGCATGCTATTTTGAAAGGGCCAACTTGATACACATTTTGCCTATTTATTCTATATTAAGAATGATGCATTGACATTTTCAATACATATTAATGCACTTTAGTATACAAATTTAAGGTCAGTTTATATCATGAGTGGTGAGAATGATCATGTATACATAAGCATTTAATATCATATAATTTCTTTTAAGTTCTTCAAAAATTCCATACCCTATAAAAGATTTAGTATATACTCTGAAATATTTTTAGTTCACACATAAATCTATAAATTTAATGAATGAAACATTCTAGCTACCATCAGGGTTGCCCATAAGAGGATGGGCACCACTAAAGTGGAGTGGCCCAGGCTTCAGAGGGGGGGGGGGGGGGCTCAGACCACCAATATATTCTTTTGAGCTGGAGAAGACACGAAAAATTCACAAAAAAGGGGTGCATAATAAATGTTTGTAGTGGTTCCACAATTTCTATGGACCGTCCTGCGACCATTGCTCACTGTTCTAAAACAGCTTTAGTATAAAGAATTTTGGCAAAATCCACCATTTGTTGGTGACCAAAAATGTTGTCAAGGAAGATATTATTTGAAAAGTGTTTACTAATGTTAGGCTTAGTGTTACCATGTTAGGCTTAGCAGGTAAATAATTGAAAAATATAAGTAAAATACAAAAATGCATAAAAACAAATACCATGCAAAAACGCAAGATTGATTAAATACAATAAAAAAAGTAATCTTGATTAAATAAAAGAAAGGCTGCTGTATTATCCCTTTTGGTGATTTTACATAGAAATAGTTGTTCTCTGTCGAAGGCAGCAATGTAACAACCAGCCATTTGTACAACAGATGATCCATAGCAATTCGAACATGGACCTATACCCACTTTGCAGGCTTAACTTGCTACGTTCGCCCCTTAAAAAGCATCACAGAATCCAACCCCGCTGACTGTTGGAGGTCACATGTAGCAACAGCTGTTTCATGGCACATAGAGAACATGGTTACATCTGCCGAGTACATAACATGAGAATCAGAAAATTTAAATTTTTACTCTACAAAGAATGCAGTTGGAATGAACCATTTCAAATCAAATATGCGCTCTTAAGACGCGGAAAGGGTTGAGGGGTTGCCAGAAACACAAAACAGGATTACCAGATTATGGCAAAAATTGCACCAAATAAAAATTCTTTACTAAAGCTGTAACACTGTTCTTAATACAACTAATCAATGCTCTCTAAAGAAATTTATGTAGCAATTATGTACACAAAGAACAGGGGACTCAGTATACCCTTTTTGTTCATGTCAAGCCCCCCTCTTTTTCTAAGATCTTGACTACACCTAGTAAGAACATGGGGACTAATTTGATTGGAAACCTAGAACCGAAGATAGATTCTGAACTCTATAAACATCCATACATACCCAGAGTTCCATTTATACCGAGAAATCAAACCTGACACCTATGAATCTAACATGTCAATGCTTCTACAAAACCAATATAAAGCATCATCTATACATATAACACTTTTGCACAACAATACACGACCTATATAACACTTTTGAAAAACCAGTAATACACACTAACAAAACATTTACAGTATTAGCTTTCCTTTAATCCCGTTTTGTTATTAATTTTGAATTTCAAAATATGAATGATATATCTTTCAATATGACAAATACTAAGCTATATTTAATATAGTATTATAGAGAATTCAGCACTTAAGATCAAGATTTTATTTAGAAATTAACAAATAGTATTTAAGTATCAAAACAAATTTAAAAAACAGCTGCTTCCAAATATTTTTAAAAGAACAGGGCACCTTTTATTAGATCGGTGAAACCATTAAAGTTTTATAGAGAAAAAGAAAATCAACTAGCGAGTATTTATATTCAAGATTAAATCTTAACTACTCAAGTTTATATAATTAACAGTTTGTTAAAACTACTAACACAATTTTTCATTATTTCGTACTAATATTGATTTATATAGCAACTACTTATATTATTTATTATAGTTAACTATCTATTAGTTTACATAAGCTGTTAACTATAAGTAAATAATTTATACTATTTATTGATATGTGCTATTATAGTTTACAGATCGATGTTAATAACTATTGGGTGACCGCAAATTTTAACTCCGTTTACACGAACTCTAAACGATTGGGGTATAAAACATGAGACAATTGAATCGGCATAATTTACTATCGGCTTTTATTTCTTTGTAATGTAACAAGTTTTAAAACAACTGACAATGAATCGCATTAGCGTGTTGATAGTTGTTTATTTCTAGTATCGTGCAAATAAGATCTATAAATGATTAATGTCCTTTGAAACATTTAAGTCTTTATGAGCAAGACAACAATTCCATTGAAAATATAAAATCGATTCATGATTTATTACTAGCCATTCACTACCTTTGTTTTTCTGAGTTCTGGAAATTTCCTTCTCAATTTCACTAATCCTTTCTAATATACCCATATTTGATTGTTAATTTTTAAGTTGACATACGACACATGTAAAGAGACGGATTAAAATGTAAAGTCAAAATAGCAGTTAATGTTTATATGCGAATGAAAACATTTGTCAATCATGGACAGTTTATTTGTTAGTGTTATAGTAATTTAATATTAAAAGTATTTGTAAAGCTGTAAATTTAAAATGAAGTTTCTGAAATATATATTAAATATAAAAAGTCATTAGAAATTAAATTGTATTATTACTCAAGATATGATCACTGCAACTGCTTAAAGTTACTAAATCACATGATAGGAAATAGCCAATCAAGAAACGATTTAATTTAGTGTACTGAATAGCTTGTTTTGTGTATATTTGCGATATTGTGAACATATTTTTAATTATTTAAATTTAAATATGCCTAAAGTTCGAAGAAGCAGAAAGAGACCTCCGGACGGTTGGGAACTCATAGAGCCCACTATAGATGAATTGGAGCAGAAAATGAGGGAAGGTATTAAAATTGTCTCTATGTTTTTATAGAGTACGATTACTGAAACCTTTAATACTAAGCTTTCTCTATTATTAGTTTTAATTTTTATTTATTCTTAATTTCAGCGGAAACTGATCCGCATGATGGAAAAAGAAAAGTGGAATCTCTGTGGCCTATATTTCGTATTCATCATCAGAAGTCTCGCTATATTTATGATCTTTATTTTAAGAGGAAGGCTATCAGTAAAGGTATCTTTCGTTTTTATGCATTGCTTTCATACATAAATATTTGTAGATTTCTGTAGTTCATATCACGCCATAATCTAGAAGTCTTTCTCTAGAAACTTTGCCACTTTTTCCAAATTCTACGGCTCGAGTGATCTCAAATTGTGATTCGTCACAATTCAGATCCAAGTAAGAACATCGCCCGTTTTTTTAATCTTCTCTTTCTGTAGTTTTTCTTTTATTACTATTACCCAGCACCCCCCCCCCTAGATTGGCGTATAAAGGCAGCACTAGTCTGTCCAGCGAACTTCATAAGTGTTTCCCTTTGAAACTTTAAAAATAATCTAGAAAAGCAACTTACAAAGGTGTACCAATTATCATAATAATTGTAATTTCTTTGAAGTTTGGGGTTTCTTCTAAATAAATAAAATATTACTTTTATTTCTTTATAATTCCTATTTCATCTCATAAGAGGAGTTTAGAGTAAAAATTAATTTTATTTGTAGTGATTTTACACCATTTAGAGAAAATTGTTCAGAAATATGTCATGTTGCCCACACTGCATATTAGAGGGCGCGGTAGCCCATTGGTTAGCGCGCTGGAGTTGCACTCGGTAGGCCCGGGTTCGATTCCAGCCACTGCCAAAAACTGCCGCCGTGTTCACGCGGAGTACGATCACGTTAACCATGTGGGTCCGTAAGTCCTTCCGAGAGGTTGGTGGTAGGGGAAGGAGGGTACGGTCCCTGTGGATGCCTCCCCCACTGGGTTCCGGTCTAAATTGGGTGGCACTTCCCGGCCGTCCAAACAGTTACCTTACACCTTTCTGGTAGGTCGGACGGTCTGGGTCTCAACAACAACACTGCATATTAGAAATCTACTGATTCAGATGCTTTTAAAAGTGAAGTTATATCATGTTTTTGGTTATGTATTATTATATATGATTGTACATTACCTGTAACAATGTTACACAAGTTTTTATACTTTTAGAGTTCATTTTGAGAACTTTTTAGTTTTGTGTATCTTATTTTGACTATGAGCAAAATGGCATGGGCATGATATTTTCCCTAGAAAATGAGTTCTGGCCAAAAGTTTTCTGCAGGAAATACATTATTTTCAAAGAGAAATAACAAATAAGTTTAAATTTTCACAAGTATCTGTGTGTAGTACATTGAAGAAATCTGTGAACTTCAACTGTGAGTATGAAATTTTTGAGGTAAGAAAATGAGTATGCAATCTTTGAAGTAAGCTTCAACTCTGCATGCCATGTTCTCATCCGTTATGCTTATGCAGCACTCTGTAATAAATTTACTGCATCTTGCTGCAGCAACTGAAAAAAAAAAGCTGTGACATGTGTGATTCAAAATGACAGTGACCACTGATGTCATATAAGTGAATTCCAGTTCATTCTACCACAATATTTCTGCTTTCAAGCTTTAAATAGATTAAGTAAACATTGACATTCAAATAGGAAGTAAAAAGTTAACTAATCTTTTGCAGTTGAATTATCACATCTTAATACAACACTGCACAGTTTTCTTTTTCAGGCATACATCTGCATCCCCCCCCCCTGGAAATGATTATTCGCTACCCTCAGAGACATTTTATATTAAGTTAGTTTCTATTTATGTGAATGCATTTAAATATATTTATATAAGGCAAATTGAAAATGTGCCTCCCCTCCCCTAAATTTTTACACACACTCTGCCAATTCGGCCGTCCAAATAGCTTCTCTTAGTCCTCTGGACGAGTCGGATGGTCTGGATCTTCAACACACTCTGCCAAAAAGTCCTGAAAGACTGTCTGATACTGAATAGCACCACAAAAGCCCACACATATAAAAATATGCATTCTAACAACTATAAAGGTTCATAAATCTCCCGAAATAACTAAAAGTGCACACAAAATTTTCAAAAACTTTCATTACTCTATTAACTTTAAAACACACTTAAATCCTCTTAAACATACTCACAAAACAGTGGTTTTGTTGAAAGCAATGCCTAATCATTAAATTAAGTATGTCTCTTACAATTATGTGTGTTTTAAATTATCATTGATTGAACGATAACAGAAAATGTGGCTAAGAATGTCTTGGTTGCCATTTTCCTGAAAAGTCTATTAAAATCAATATCCTATTTTCAAACTTAACAAATGCAAGAAATCTTATGTTTTCTATTCTGGGCCGATAATTTTTACAGTATATATATATTTTTTTTAAATGTTGCTAATTATAAATCCCAAGAATTCATAAAATGTCATTATTTTGTAATTGTTATAATAATAAATAATATAATAAAATATTTGCCTGTTACACAATTTTACCTTTCTTCACTTTGAATATTACAGCTTAGATGGGTGGAAATAAGTTTAATGAGACAAAGAAAAGATTCACTTACTGATGCTCAAATTACAGAATGCTATAAACCTCAAATGGAGTTCAATTCAGCAATTTTAGCAATTTTACAGGTCTTTAAAGGGGTCATTTAAGTTCTAAATTAGTCAACTTACTGTTATGCTCAACATTTTGTTATGTTTGCTTCTACATCTTTATAATTTTCTTCATTTTTTAAGTCTTTTTAAACTATATTCCATTTTAAGAGTTATATGAATACTGTCTGAAGGAAAATATTGCTGATAAAAACCTCATCGCAAAGTGGAAAAAGCAAGGCTATGAAAATTTATGCTGCTTGAGATGCATCCAGACTAGAGACACAAATTTTGGAACCAACTGTATTTGCCGAGTACCCAAAAGTAAATTAGAGGAGGTAATTATTATTTTTTATTTCATTTCTTTGTATCCCATTTGTCTTTGAAAATGACTTAAAAATTCAGAGCTTATTCTTAAGCTGGTCAAAATTATTCAAATTTTTTCATTTACTTAAGCTTTTTATACAAAGATATGACACATTTTAGTATTTATAATAATATAACACAATGTGACATACTTCAGTATTTATATTCATTACAATGAGCTAAAAATACCAAAATGTGCCACATTGTTATTTATATCTATTTTATTTTTTAAAGTTATATATAATAGCACCTTTTTCTGCAACTAGCTTCTTGTTATATAAAATTCAGTTAATCAAATGTCTAATTTACCAATGTGTTGCTCTCATTACTCGAAACTGCTCCAAATTAGTATGTATGCTCAAAACTGCTCCCAAACAGGGTTTTGGAAAAATTTGCTCTCATGGAAGCATAAAATTTAGACTTCATTATCGTCAGCCATGTGTAATTTTTTTTTTACTTGGCCTCAAAAACATTTCTCCAAGATGATATATTTTATTTTACAATATTTTAATTTTGTGTGCATTCTGATTATTTCTTTTTTAAATAAATGTTTTTATTTATTGGGTTTGTGTAAATTTAAATAATGAACTAAACATTACCACAATTGTAAAGCTCTTATAAAATTATGCAACATCAGTGGGATGTCAGCATATTACATAATAAAAGTGTGTCAAAAAATCTAAGCATCACACGACCATAAAGTTTGGTTCACCGGTAAACCTGTGCTCATTATTAGTCGATTAAACAATACAGTTTGATGATTAAATGAAACAACTAACTAACCTCCATTTTGTTTTAATCAAAAAACTACCCAGAAATTTACTAATTATGGGTTTTTCTCTCCTAAATTATTGTCTCTCATATGTATATATAAGTACATATATCAATACTTTACAACTCAATTTTATGAAAAAATCCTTGATAGAGTGACCATTAAACTAAAACTGCTTACTGGCCACTTTCTACTAAACAAAAGTTCCAATTTTCAGATCTATTTGCAGGTACTTTAGGACCCTGGATGGTGCACCTGTGCACCTCAGAATTAGTTTTTTGATTATTTTATGTTTTAACATAATTTTGGAGTGATATTCACACAAGTCAACTCGTTAGCAACAGAAAATAATATCACAGAACTCGCAGCTTCACACCATCGGAAAAATCTAAAAATTCTCTTTCAAGCAAACTATAAACAGAATCCATACGATTAATAGATCAATTTTCGTGGATTTTTAAAGTATATATACTATTTTTATGCATTTAAAACATTAAATTGCGATATTAAGAAATTTACTGGCAATCCAATTTTTATAATTTAACAGCAGCTCCTGTAAATATTACACATTGCTGCTAAACAAAAAAAAAATTATGATGCCATCTTTTCATTGATTATCATTTTTATAAGGTATAACTGTATATATATATTTATAAGGCTAGTTTTTAATCCTGGCCTAAAAAATTCATCACAATTGACTAGTACCGCCTATTAGCAAACACATTTAAAACTTGATTTAGAGCAAAACAAAAGGTCTATATTTGTATATTTAAATGTGAGCAAAGCATTTCAAATACTGAAATCTAAATAAAAGTGTTTAAAAATTTAAATAATTAATTACACAAACTGCAAATTGCAATTACTTAAAATTGATGTTAAGCTGACAAAATAGCAACTGTATTGGAAAATTGTTGCGAGTTTCGGTTTAGTTTTTATCAGAGGTTCGCATATTAAATCCCAGGCAACACCAGGTACATTTTCTATGACTCAATAAAAATTATATATCATGAAGGCACAAAATATAGTACCGTAATCAGACCCCCAAGAAAGTGTTTGCTTATGGCTGAATCCCAGCATGTAAATCCATCCCTGCATTAAAAAATGTAATTTGTGTTCTGTTTTTTAATTTGTATATATCTTATCCTGATGAAACATTAATGAGGTAGAAAACAGAATGTAGTTTGTTAAAATTTTCCTAATGAGCCGTTTCTAAACCTTATAGAAATACTCCCAAATAGCATTTTATCTGCTCCTGCATCCTTATATAGTAGTTATCATCCCTGTAAATGCATGGTAACCAGGGGCCGTACCACCAAAACATTGTAAATCTACCAAGGTTCGAAATAACCTTTTTTTCCACACATCAATCAATTTTTATGAAATGTGGTAACACAAAGTACTTAGGGGAGTAAAGAGGGTACCTAAAATTGTACTAGAGTTTGTAAAAACCCCTTGATAATTTCACTGTCTAATGAGACCGTGAAATCTGAAATCCGTTATGGAATACATTTGTCCACAATGGCTGTCTTTCACTTCTAAAAGAGTGCATGTGAATGACCATTTTTGAAAAGAAGAAAATTCATTATGCTAATTGACAATGAATTTGTTTTATTGTTCAGGTTAAAGAAACACCAAGTTGCCGACTGAATAAATGAAACTGCTTCGATTATAATTTACATGTAAAATGACGATCTTTAGAAATTTTGCAAGCACCAATTTTTCATTAAATCTGAACATTTTATTCCACATATTAAAATATAAGCTCATTTGTTTACTTCACAGGATCTGCCCTATCAATTTTCAAAATATTTCTTATTTTTTTTTATATTTGAAAGTTTATATAATTATGTTAGTGTTATATTATGTTTCAGCTAATGTTAACTCTCTTTCTCAAATCGTTAAATAAATAGCTGACAGAATTTAGAAAATAAAATCTGTATTTTCTCTATACACCTTTTTCGTTTTTAAGAAATAATATTAAAACAACTTTAAAACATCTTCTACCTTTAAAAGAATACCCTAAAATAGCACTGTAAATTTTACACCATGTAATTTCTTAATTCACTTAATGTGATGTAGTACTCTTGTTTAAACAGTAGGAGAGACGCTTCACAAACAAGACGTATGTTATCAAAACGTATGTTTTATTTTTATAACTCATGCTGCCATCCATCATACTAAAATACTCAAGCAAAAAAATATTTTGTAATCTGCAGAATTTTCTGTTTAAAAAACTGAAGTTTTATATTCAAATTACCTAACTTGAATAAATTATAAAGTTTACGTTAAAAAAAATATAAAAGTTTATTTAAGTTAATTTGAAAAAAATCTTAAATAATACTTTATAGCAACTGAAGATGAAATATACATTTTCTACTATAACAGTTGATGTTTACTTTAAAATTAATATTCTTATAGTTCGTTGAGCTTTGGTTTGATCATCGACGCACACAGATTTAAAATTTTGTTCAGGTTAAATTATTTTTAAGAAAAATGTAACATTTTGCTAAAATATTTCATTTTTATTTTTCAATTATTATTTGGCCTATCTGTGTTTTACTTTTGTAAATGATTTTTACTTCTTTATGTTATTGATACTTGGGAAAATCTTAATGTTTTTTTTTCCTTAAGCATTTTACATGAATTTCACCATATTTTGTGCGAGTAGGGGGAACTCCCAATACTTTTCAAATACAAAAAGCAAGTACAAGATCTATATTTTACCACTCATCACATTTTCAAAAGAATTTTGAATTTTTTAAATTTGTAAAAGTAAGTACAACAAAAATAAAAAAGAATATACAGTAAAAACTCTGGCATTTAAAATTTATTTCTTAAATGTGAAAGAATTTTAAACAGCTTGGGTCCACAAAAACTGTTAAAATATTCATAAATGTGTTTTTCTGTAGCAGCACTGACATTGAAACCAAATTATTATACCATAAAATATTAATCCTAGTTTTATATTTTAGATGCACAAGCTATGAATAGTTTTAGGCAAAATTTATAAATAAACTGTAATTGATATCCCTGTTAAGTGTTTGTTAGCATTAAAAAATTATAATGTGTTTTGTATTTCCTTTTTCAGGACTTGGAAAACAAGTATATTGTAGTTTTCCCGAAAATTGATATCAAAAGCATTTATCATATTTAGTATTTCATTTGAAAAATGTATTTCTTTTCCAGCCTTTTGCTTATTTATAATAAAGACTATTATGGTTATCATTATTGTCAACCGAAATCACATAATTCTATTAATCAAAATATTCTTCATCTGCTGAAAGGTAATCTGTGAAAAATATATTGTTTATAAAGCACCATGTTAACTTTCCTCATATTGAAGATTCTCAGTATTGACTTTGATTGGTCCACCGAGGTTCCGCCTTGATTCCACCCCTGTGCTTATCATAGAATACTGAATTCCGACAACTTTATAGTATGGCTACTGTCATACCGCCACGAGAAAGTCTCTGAACAGGGTTGCCGCAAGTAGATGAGTCGAAGAAAGGAGGGAGAAAGGTTTAAAATCATCTGCAACATTTGGCAAATCAAGCACACTTCATTAAGTGAGGAATCCGTTTCGTCTATCATGATGTACTAAAAGAAAATAGTAGATATTTTTTATCTGACAGTTAAACAGAATTTTCGTATTAAATGGCATTAAATTATAGATTATCTTAAAAATTTCTCGTCATTTAAACTCAGAAAATAATTTGTTATTATAGGCGACGGCGGCTACGGGAAGCCGTCATATCTATCAGAACAAACTAGTTTTAGATATTTTCTTTTAGATTCGGGTGGTTTTGGAAGAGAAAAGCTTACAATTTAAAATTAGAATTTATATCATTTTGTTTAAAACTAAATTTCGAATTAGATGAAAATTATTACAGTTTTCAATCAGCAAGTTACACAATTATTAGTCAGCAAAAAGGAAAAAAATAAATGGTAAATAAGCAAAATTATGACTTTAAAATATTCATATTTTTCAATCAATTTTAACATATTCATTCACATTCATTGGAATAACTATTATCTACTATGTCCGAATCACTTGAAATATCTTTACTTGAAGAAGAATCTGAATCGCTATCCAACAGATTTATCACTAATTTATCCACAATATCTTTTATCAGTCCATCTTTCTTCCAATTCTCTATTTTTCCAATGTGTTCACAGTGTTTTTTCCATTCATTTTGTGTTACTTTTAAAATAGCTTTTTTAAGCAATAATTGTAAATTATTCAAATAGATAAAATACTTATCTCAGTGTCATTAAGCGATTTCCTCACATGTTTTATCTTTTTAACTGATGACGCTGAAACCCCTGTCGCTTCCACAGTTCTCTTCATTGCATTTGAAATTGGTATTTTTAGAGAATTTGCGGGTTTTTTCCTCTTCAAAAAATGCCATAACATTGTGGACTATTGCACGTGCTTGCGAATGCAAAGTCTTTCCACTTTTAAATGTAGTCATTTTTCAACTAGACAAAATCCACAAAGTGTGCAACACAGTACAAGTTACTTCACAACTTTAAAAATCACAGAATGCAAGCGTCTAGCATTGACCCCAGTACAAAGCGAAATGCAACTTTCGTCGGTTCTATCTGCGCCAAATCGAAAAAAGCACTTTCCATCACACCTAAAATGCAGTGGAATAACCTGTTTCCATAGTGACCGCCACCAAAACGTCTGCTGTCTGGGGACTTTCTCGTGGCGGTAGGACAGTATCTCAGCCTTTCGTAAATGACGAGGTTGAATATTCCGACCGATGAGAAAATAATTCCAGGCAATTAGTGGTAAAGCCCCAGGTCCTGATTAGCCTTCCGTTTCTTCCTGAATTGACTAGAAAAATACTGTACAATAAAAATATTTTTTTAAATACATGGCCCACTAAATATTCAATCAATCAGATACTAATTAATCAAATTATATCATTATTTAATAACAATTACAATTTGAAAAGAGTGAATAATAGAACTTATATTAAGCAATGTGACATTTTCATCAATTCAAATGAAAAAACACATTTTCCTTACTTCCCCAACTTTATGTGATCCACTGAAAACCAGTAATTGCTTTAAGTTTTTTTTTGTTTTTTTTCGCCCTGTGTCGGATATATAAAACTTTCATGACTTGTTATCAAACCACTGTGCTTGTTCGAAACCAATGGAAACCTCTCATAATCAACTGAACAGCCTACCTCATCTACATAGAGATTATTAAATATTCCTTTTATAGATATTTGCCAAGAATGATCCTTCGATTATGGACATTGTAATACATGCATTGCACACACACCAGACTTGCCAACACTTTCATTCACCAAAATTATTTTTTATCCTTCTGGATAGGATTAATAATTGTAAAGTCAAAAACTAGTTTTCGATTTTAGGTAAAACTGGGTTTGTACCAGATAAAATGATTTTAAAAAACCACAGGATTCATAATCTTAGAGAATGCAGGAAAATGCTGGAATCATGGGGGAATTCAAATCAAGTTAAAAAAAAAATAAAACAAAATCTCATAGAAAATTAAATTTTATTAAAAACATAGAGAAATCATTTATTTTTTGTGTAAAAAGATTCAAATAGTTTTCAAAAGTATTTTCTATATTGTACATGAAACCAAAATTTTGATTCTAAAATTCTGTTTTAATGACTACTTTATCGAATTAACAATTTTTACCTGTTAAGTTTTATCAATTACTGAATTTATTTCACTAAATAAAATTATGATATCCTGTAAAATGTTATTTCCAAGCTCATGTATGAGCCCTGTGATAACAATATATTTTTATATAAATATATGTTTTGTTTATTTTATTAACATTTTATATGCATTACTAAATACATAAGGATAAATATATGTTTAATTTATTTTATTAACATTTTAATTTATTTGTTTACTATCCAGAGTAGGGGTTTACAACCATTTATCATTAACCAGTACTCTGATATAAGAACAAAATTCTCCAGGAACACCAGACGAAAGAATTGGATTAGTAGATATGAATATTTACACTTATGAAGAAAGCACTAGGTTACAGACCTCTGATTTGCAGGAACATTTATAACTTTGTCACTCTTTACATACATTAACATTTATATAGAACATGTTTAAGAAAATTTTATGAGAATTTGCAAGCTTATGGTGAATCAATTTTTAATCCTTCATTATGCAAATTTGTATAATTGCTAACCAATTTTAACTTTGATTAGCAATTTTGTTAATCATTTTTTAACCCTTCCGGAGAGCCCTGTAAGATACAAATTGTAGCCGGGTGGTTAGTAAAATTAGCATGGTGGAGCACCCATTAAAAAAGGCCTGGAGAAAACACTGATATAGTTATTTCTCATTTTTCTTCGACCTTGCTTTGCATGTTTACAGATTTGTCTTGGTGATTGTGTATGCAGATACTTTTTCGATTTATATTGCTCTGCATATAATTAACTTTAGAATAATTTTCTACCAGTAAAACTGCTGTTATGTGACTAGTAGAGATAGTGGTAACTATGCATAAATAGTACTGTTGTATTTGATTCTAGAAATTATTAATAATGAATAATGTATTGACTTTATGAGTTGAGAAAATGTCTCCTGATTTTTAGATTTAAATGGCTAGTAGGTCTGTTTAAATATCTTAAAAGTAGTAGTGATAAGTTAATGCATTTCTGTAAGTATAACAATATTGTATCATCCCAATTCGCATGAACAGACTTCTTTACTTCATGTATTTATCTCTTTTGGTTAAAAAATATTTTCGATTTTAGGGGAAAATTGTTGAATGTGTTCATTGTGGCTGCAGAGGATGCTCAGGATAGAAGAATTGGTGACAGTGTTTGTGTATATTGTTTTATGAGAAAATATTTCATGATTGTAAATAAGTTTGAATTCTTTTTTTACATCCCATTACAAATAAATGATAGAAAAGTCAATATTTCTCTTATTGAATTATATAATATAACATATATCTGCATTTTATTCATTGGCAATTCGTATTTTTATTGAATCCTTTGAATTTTTTATTTGAATAAAGAATTTACTTTAGTTAAAAATGTTAGTGCAAAATATAATGTAAAAATAAATTAAGCTATATGCTGCATTTTCATTTCATATTAAAAAATAGTTTAATATAAGATGTTTTATATAATTAGTGTTGTAAAGTCATTCAGAACAATGGCCTCCTTGTCATGATTTGTAAGAAATTCTGAGTGCTATCAACATACAAAATTTCCATCACAATTTTGAATCATATAAGCAGATAATATTTGAAACATACTATAAATTGAAATTCTGATTTACAAATGAATAGTAAAAATAATTCTTTAGAACTTTGTGCTATAAACAAATAATTTCTGATACGCAATTCCAGTAATTGTATCACTGTTTACATTTTTCATGAACAACATATTTTACAATGAGTTTCAATGTGAAAGTCTTTGTTACCAGCTAAACTGTATATGTTACCAAAAATAATGCACATGTTTAATTTTGCATGTAACCATAGAAAAACAAACTTTTTAATTCTGTACAATCTTGATGAGAAAATAAACCTTATACCTTCAAAACATAAGCTGCTAATAACATTAAAAATTCAAATGGAAAATAAAGAGCTGTAGTCTCATTGGGCAGAACAAACATATTTTCTGAATTGTTAGACTTTTATAACGTCATTCTGTTAGTGACAACAGTATAGCCTATGGTTTAAAATAATAAAGATCATAGTTAAATAATGCATTTTGATATGAACCATGATAAAATAATGAGATTATTTCTATTTGATTTGCAGAAATTCATAAGCTATGTAGTAATAAGATACAAAAGCTTAATGTTAGAAAGGGTGCTATTTCTTTCAAAGTGATTAGGGAGATTTCTCTCACAGCTATTTTACTATCTTAGTGTGGCAGCAGCCGACTCTGCTCTGCCAAAAACATCGATCAACAAGATGCTAGGATACCCGAATTATAAGTTTGGAGTGTAAGCTAGCTTTTGCTCTAACCTTATAATGTCGGTCTTGTAATCACCGGGTCCCTGGTTCGGGCCTGGCAACATCAAATCCTACAATGATGACTCTGGACGTCCGAGCACGCAAAACCTTCTCTCTCCAACGATATCACCTCTCAACACAAGATGGCAGCACCACACGAAGCCAGAGACGCTACCACTCCCTTCCTGGTTGACCACGACTGATGTCACACCCTAGGTACGATACGCCTCCCGGCCATTCAACCCCTTGACTGAGTTTCGGATGGGGACACTCGGGGATTTTCTGGGTGGCCTCCCTCCTCGCCGAAATTCGACCGGGGCTTCTCATCAGAGGGTGGAGTGTATGGCAGCAGCTGACTCTGCTCCTGCCAAAGACATTGATCGAAGATGCTAGGATACCCGAATTATAAGTTCAGAGTGGAAGCTAGCTTTTATTCTAACCTTATAATGTCTGTCTTGTAAGCACCAGGTCCCTGGTTCGGGCCTGGCAACATCAAATCCTACATTAGATTCACCTGTGGTAAGTATAAAAATAGTATATGCATTTACTCCTGATAAAAAATCTCACTCTTTTTACCTTACATTTGACAAAAAATTATCTCATTAGAACATATAAGTGAAGCTATTACTATGGTGGATACTTTCAAATCTCCACTAAAGTAATGTAAACTGTGAAATTTTATTCTAAAAAATATGCATTCACTTATAATGAGAAACTATAACCTTAAATGGTATGTAGTTGCATTGTAAACTGGTTGCATCGCAACGTACAACAAATGGTTCATTTTTATGAATTTATTTTGTTACAATATGCATTTATTTAAATTCAGTTTAACTGATGTGGTTTTTAATTTCATGCATGTTTAAAAAAATCTGTATCCTTATAAAAAAATAGTTTTAATTACAGCAAACAAATAACTTATAGCAATTTCAGATCTCGTAAAACTGCCTGTAAATAGAACAGTGAATATTGAGTTTAACAAAGGAAAAACTGAAATACTACAGTTTGAGATTAAAAGCAATGTAAAAAAAATGTAAGAAAATAATGATAAAGCAAATACAATTAAATTGATGAATAATTTTAAATATATACTTGCTGAATTAATTAATCCAAAATGTGAAAAATATCTAATTTTCCTATGCATTTTACAAGCAATATTTGCCATCTTTTTTCAAGAAAATGTTCTTTGCTTAATTTCATGAATCTTGAAATTGTCTCTAAAATTTGGATCTTTTGTTCAGCAAATGCAAGCATATATCTAGTATTTTTGGCCTAGACAGTATCTCAGAAAGGTAGATTGGCTATCTTGGAAATTTATACTGCTAGATATTATCTAAACAATGGGGATAAAAAGAAGGGAGTAATGACACCCCATCTATGCCACTGTTCTGTAATGTGAATTTTCAGAATTTTTATGGACTATAGGACATTTTACAAGGTGTCTGCTGTCTGTAAAAGTTCTTAAATCCTAATTTCGATTTTTAAAGCTTAAAACTGCTTAATTTTTGTACAGACATTATAGTTGAAATGTTAAAATAGAAGTAGAAAAAATTGTCTCACTTCCAAGAGTGTCAATCACATTGCAAACTGCCAGAACAATTTTTCCTATTGCCATATGAAAAAGGGGCGATTCCCTGAGTCTAATAATAGATTACTGCAGCACTCATAATCAGGGTCTTCTTGAAAAATCACAGAGCCTTTTTCTGTAACATTTATTTCATTTTAGTTTACAATTATATCCATAACTGCCTGATCAGAAAAACTTTTTATGATTCATTTGTAAAAGTCTCTTAATTTAGTCATGAAAAACTGTTTTTTTTTTCTTACTTGATCATTTGCATAAAATATTGTCAAGTTTGCCTGATATTTCAAATCAGTAATATCTAAAATATGTCAATTTTGCTCAAATTAAAGAAAAATGTATCAGTAATGGCAGAAATTTTTAAATGCCTTGAGATTTCTGATATAGTGTTGAAATTAAATTATGTTTTATTATATGAAGTTTACTGAAACTTCATAATGTGTTAATGTAACCTAATTTTTAGTACTTGAATTTTTTCTATAGTCATTAAAAAGTGTTTTATTTATTTTTTTTTTAATGCAAAATGTGAACGAACCCTACTTTAGCTACAGTGGTTACAACATAGACTGACAATGAAGTTGTAATAATAAGTAAAAAACACTTTGTGCAAAAAATAAGAAAAAGTTGACCAACTTATTTAAGCAAAAATAGAATAACAATGCAGCATACAGCTTTTTTGAGAATAAGCTGTATCTTCTTCCACCGTGGATTAAGCATCCACTGTGTGCCCTATATTTTTTTCTTTTCCTTTTTGTTTGTTCTATTTTGGGCCATTAATTTTGCCTTTGGGACACTTGTGTGTTGTTTTTAACTTGATTTTCATTTTATTGGGACTGTTAAATTGTGTTCGCACGTCTCTCATCTTTCTGTTATGCAATCCAATCTTGTTGTTGTTGTTACCCAGACCGTCCGACCTACCAGAAAGGTGTAAGGTAACAGTTTGGACGGCCGGGAAGTGCCACCCAATTTAGACCAAAACCCAGTGGGGGAGGCATCCACAGGGACTGTACCCTCCTTCCCCTACCACCAACCTCTCGGAAGGACTTACGGACCCACATGTTTAACGTGATCGTACTCCGCATGAACATGCGGAGTACGATCACGTTAAACATGTGGGTCCGTAAGTCCTTCCGAGTGGTTAGTGGTAGGGGAAGGAGGGTACGGTCCCTACGTTAAATATGTGGGTCCGTAAGTCCTTCCGAGAGGTTGGTGGTAGGGGAAGGAGGGTACGGTCCCTGTGGATGCCTCCCCCACTGGGTTCCGGTGTAAATCCAATCTTGTGTATTAGTTCTGTGTTTTAGATTGACTGGGCTGTTCTTTATTCTGCTGTTCTTATTGGTTCTCTCGAGTAGATGCTTAGTCTATGATATAGGTATATATATCCTGCTGTTTCTACTATTTGTGCCCATTTCGTCTTTTTGACTTCAGTTGGTCTGTCTAGCACTAACATAGGATATCCAGCATATCCTTGAAACCGCTGTATACTACATTGTTAATCTATTTGTACTTAAATATGTTACTAAAATTTCTCTTGTAATATTGTTACTTCATTTATGAAATACTCTAAGCCAGAGCTGAAAGAGTCCTGGTGCTTAGTTTTTCTAATCAAGTTACAACCATTTTCTTATTTTGGGTTTGCTAAAACTTTTTATGTTTGTAGGGCCATCAGAGCACTAGTTCCCTCAGATTAAAAGATTCTTGTTATGATCAGAATCAAAATTGTTATGCATCATGACTGATCGTTGGCACACAATCTCTATCTCCAAGAAAAATGTCAGTGTTTAAAAATAAAACTTTCAGCTCAGAAATAACACAATTTTTTGTCTTATATTTTCCCTCTTTGTTATCTAGAAACTAATCAAAATACTGTTGTCAATATACATGACTAAAGATTTTATGGCTGAATCTCTTGAATGATTGGTCGTAGACCCATAGTTCCAATTTGAAAAGTGTTTTCTTTTTGGTATACTATTGTATACAAATTTAGATATGAGTTGAGTGTGAAGTGTTTGTTCTCAAAAGGTTGCATATTTTTCGCACTAAGCCTAACTCCCAAAAAAATTCACTAAAAATCCGCTATTCATCACAGCATTTGTTTTCCCACAGGAATAAAAGAAAACCTTTTTTTTCATTTAATGAATACATTTAATATAAATTTTCTTTTTTCGAATCATGAAAAATTAAAATTGTTTAAAAATTATTACTTAAACTTAGCTTATCAGTTATTAAAATTAGTTATCAGTTATTATGGCAAAATATCTGAATTTTTGTATTCAAAACTTTATATAACTAATAGAGATTGTGTATACTTATATATATCGGAAAATAGTGTTGTTATTTTCACTGATTAATACACCTATTACATATGATATACGAGGCGCGTCCACAAAGTAAGTTTCCCACTTGTCCCGCAGCTAGCAAACCTTATATTGCGCGAAACAACTGCACGTACGTGATAGAGCAATGACGTAGCATGGCGCTTGCACTAACGGTACTTCCTGCGTTCTCACAGTAGCATAGTTGCAGCTGTTGAAGATGGAGGCTCTTATTCCAGCTCCCGCCGACTGTGCGCTCAGTGATAGCCTAGTCCAGTCAGTGATAAAGTTTTTGAATGCACAGCGCCGATTTTGACAGCATAGCACCGATCGAAATTCATCACCAGCTGTGCCGGGTCTATGGGCCTAACGTCATAAGCAAGCAGATGGTACGTCACTGGTGTAGAGAATTTTCAGCAGGTCGGCAAAGTGTGCATGATGAGAAACGCGGAAATGACTGCCGAGTTCCGTAATTGTGAAGCGACGATTCTCCATAATGCGTTTCCTCACAAGGTAGTCCGTAATGATGGATGGCCTCCCACTGCGCTTCTCATCATGCACACTTTGACGAATCATGCACACCTCATCACTTCTCATTATGCACACCTGCTGAAAATTCTCTGCACCAGCGACGCACCATCTGCTTGCTTATGACGTTAGGCCCATAGACCCGGCACAGCTGGCGATGAATTTCGATCGGTGCTATGCTGTCAAAATCGGCGCTGTGCATTCAAAAACTTTATCACTGACTGGACTAGGCTATCACTGAGCGCACAGTCGGCGGGAGCTGGAATAAGAGCCTCCATCTTCAACAGCTGCAACTATGCTACTGTGAGAACGCGGGAAGTACCGTTAGTGCAAGCGCCATGCTACGTCATTGCTCTATCACGTACGTGCAGTCTTTTCGCGCAATATAAGGTTTGCTAGCTGCGGGACAAGTGGGAAACTTACTTTGTGGACGCGCCTCGTATTTCAAATCATTGATCCATGCACAAACAAATGTCGGTTGTGATTTTTATATTCATAAAAATTGTCTGAGCTTTTTCTTTTACCCCTTGTAGTCACTATTTACAACTTTTTCATTACTATTCAGTTCATTTGGTATACTAGTATAGTTTTTCACAAACTGAAAACATCATCTAGCCATTCTTTAGTTCGATATAATCTTAAAAGTTCATCTAC